>JAHWXV010078259.1:0-12464 GCA_024586415.1 Phrixothrix hirtus
TGATACAAGCAAATTTTTTTATAAAGAATAAGTTTTTCCCCTAAAACTAGTATTAAAAAAGTTTCCCCTATAGGAAACCCCATCACTTTACACACTGTATTATAATTTACACGTAATGCACTAAAATAATACAAATGTTACTGCACGTTGAGAATTTACGCATCTAATTGTATAGATTGTCCGTGCATAGAATAAAGTAGTTAGTCGTATGATTAATATACTGACATCCATAAAAATTTGAACACATAGAAGTTGTCGATCAATTTTAATACGAATTTCAGAAAATGCTTATTTTGATGAAACAAAGTAATGATTAAAATTTGAATAAAATCTATGTAACTGTTGTTGTTGTTTTTTTTTAATTTGTTTGTTTGCACGTAGCAACAATAAATTGTATAAAATAAAACAATTGGTGTGTAATAACTGTGAATTTTGCGAATTGTTTGTTCACTATTGCCTACTGAACATTTAAAAATGCCAAGAGTTCGTCAACGTGAAAATTACCGGCAATTAAATGGTTTTGAATGTGACCGTATTATTGACATGCGAGAGGCTGGATTTAGCTTAGAGATATTACTGACCATGCAAACCGTGGTAGTGAGATGTTGATCTAGATGGTCCGAAGAAGGGATTCTTTCAACAACGTCGCTCTGGATTCGGACATCCTACAGATCGTAAAGAACGTTGTTTAAGACTTTTGACAACAAGAGATAGATTTTCTACAACTCGGTCAATTGCAATAGACTGGATGGGGGAGGTATAGGGCGCAGAATATCAGTGTCATCTATTTATCGCCGAATAGAATTTTATGGACTGCATTCGTGTCATTTATTTTTGTATCTTCGTCTGACCCACTTCACCGTGCCCGCAGACTAGAATAGAGCAACGAAATAGCGAATTGGGCACAAGAGTGGCATCAAATTGTATTCGGTGACGAGTCTCGATTTTGGTTGTGGGCCCACAACGGGCGTAGGAGGGCCAGCCGGTTGCGTGGAGAACGCAAAAATTAATTTTTTGAGGAACGTAACAACCCTCACATTATGAGTGATGATATGGGGTGTAATGTGTTATGATAACAGATTAAGCTTGGTGTTCATTGACGGTCGGTTATATTGCCAATGTGCTGAAGCCTTTTGCACTTGCATATCCTCGAGGGATAAAGACAATGCGCGATCATATACGACGCGAAATCAAGGGCGCGTGCAAATCATTCAAGTACGTAATTGTGGATGCTAATAGTATACCTCGAATTAAAACTACGTTGCAACAACTAATCTCCGATTTGAGCTAAACCGAAAGGTTAAAATATTATAAGGTTTTTAGTTGATATTATGCAGAGTAATAAATCGAACTTATATTTCATATATCTGGAGTTATTTGTTTTGCTTTCGTCAAGTTTGTTTATAGTCTGAAAACTTTATCAACTGTTAATTTAGTGCTAAAGAGAAATTATAAATACATATATTTCTCTCGTTAGCTCTGGTGGTTTTAATATTGAGCATATTAAGCGGCTAATTCTATTTATCGGGTAATACAGGAACAGGCGCGTACTCTATTTATTACAGCCCAACAAATTTGAAGTAATAATATATTGAAAAGATAAAGAAGCATTAGTTTTGTCATCAAGTTCTGATTTGTTCGGGTATTGCAATTTTTGTCACTGTTTTATCTTTCAATCTGCGCCAATTACAATTTAATTTTGAAATTTACTTTTCTGGTCACATTAATTTTCTTCCGGTGCTTCAACTTGTGTATTGTGAATTATACAGCTTTGACGCCGCCCGTCTACTTACTGATTTAGGTTTGACGCAAATGCAATTCAATATACATGTAGTGTAGATAACATGTCGCATATACTTAATGTTTTTGTTCTACTACTTTTTTTAATTGTTTGCTGTAATTATACCGCAGGCTTAATTCATCAGAAAATTCACTGTTTAGTATCTTAAATAACATTGTTATGATACAATTATTACAGAAAACAGAACATATGTGCCCTTAGCACGTAAAAAGTAGTCTATTTAATTCACCCCCATCAAAATGTTTATGTAGTCATTAAAGTTTTCGCGAAATTGGAATTTTCGTCGTTCGTTTATTTTTGTAAGATATTTTTCTCTCGAGTTTCTTATTTGCAAAACTATTTAACGGATCTTATTTTATCTCGTGAAAACATTCGTTTCTTTGCTTGATTAAACCTATTTAATTGGATTGCCTTTTCCTTAATGCGTCTCGAATTATGGACAGTAATGAATGCATGTTTATTTATATATTGACAATGAAATATATAATTTTAATTATCAAATTTGCATTTTGTGACTGTAGAGAGATAGAAATACATTTAATTTGGTTTAATGAGTTTCTGATAACATGTATTATTCACATTTAATTAGCTAGCTTATCTACCCCTAAAGTTACAATATTGATCACGTTAAATCTAGAAAGGTTATTTCTGAAGTTAATCGTAATTCGTGTTACCCACCAATTGCTAATTGATTATTAATATTCCCGCGTGTTAAGTTTAAGATTGTAGTTTAATGAGCTTTATCATTACATTTTGTAATCATAATATTCATAGACTACAAAATCTATTCTACGGCCTAGTTGAACTAGAAAATAAACTATAAATATCCTTAAGGCGCAAGTTTTCGCTGTATTCTTTACAAATTGAAATAAATATTTCTTTGCTTTCATCGATTTTATTTCTATAATACTCTTGTGATATTTGTTATGTTTTGTTACAAAATATGTTGTTTCGATATAACCGTCTAGATATTTTTATTAGAATACAAAATATTTTTGTCGTGAATGTTACACGAACTCATTGCATCATAAAATTAAACTGCGACAATAAGAAATTTTATCCTAGGTTGTGCTTAGAGGCGATTCGACTCTTCGCATAAATCCAACTCAATATAGAAATAACGTATAAAATATTATCCTTCATCTCGTAGATTATTCTTTAGTCTATGACTATTCTTTCGCGTACTTTTAAAAAAGAAGTGTAACGGTGTCAAATCGCACTAACTTGGTGGCCGTTTGGAATTCCCATTGCAAGAGATATTACGAACAGTAGTAAAACTATTGTTCTAGTTTCAGGGAGCGATGTAGCCTCATGATGTCTATGACGTGCCATTCAAGTCATTAAAAGTTGATCATTGTATCTTCTACAAATCCAACCATGTTTTCGTCCGTTTCACCTTGAATTTACAGTATAGAAACGATAGGGTAATGTATTTCTTACAGGAATTTCAAGCCCTGGGTTACCAGTTCTAGCAAGCGTTAAACGATTTGAGTCTTTATACTACAGAAAAATTACAGAAATTTCCAACATTTACTTGGAATTATATGAATAAAATACATTTCTTGTGTATTCTTAATTGCAAAAAGACAGTTTCATGAAATCTATATTATTTAATGCGGATTATTTTATATTTGAGTAAGTATACTATTCTTTTCCGTTATTCAAATAGTTAACAGGAAATGTAAATAATGAAATATTTGTTTTTGTTTAAAGAGTAGAATTAATCCTGAGCAAGGTTTCCAGAAAGCGCTAAGAAGTTCAGAATCTTTAACATTAAAATGCAATTAATATTATCTATGTAAATAGCTAATAATGATTTGTTTGGTATTATAACAAAATTAGAAACTGTAAGAGTTTAATAGAACATTCCGGAACAATCCAGAAGGTTCCATATAACTAAGATAAATGATGTAATCACAAATGATATATTACTATAACTTGTTTCTAAAAAAATTAATTTAAGGTCACAGCAATGTGTCATTGCATTGGAATTTAGCTTTATGACTAATTTTATTCCGTACTAATGTACTATATAATTAGCAGATTAAATTCCTTTAGTTTTTAGTTTTACTTAGAATCTTGTATTGTTAAAAGCTGTTATAAATAAATAGAATTATAAACATTTATTATTAATGTACTGCCAAATAAATATGTGTAAATAAATAGCTGTAACTTAATATAAAATCTTAAATAATTAACTAGTTTCGTTCCAATATTATACTAACTTTGTTTCAACCTTGGCATAATGTATTCTCTATTAGGTACTAATGATTGTGTTCGGTTCAATTCCGATTGCGACCGTTGCCAAACGAGCGAATTGTAACATATCCAGTCACGCCTACAAAAGAACAGTTGACACACTAGGAATAGTTTTCTGCTCTGAAATTTTGTCAGTGTCTGACGAAATTGTGTGCCTAGGCTTATTCGTTGTTAGAAGAGGCTTGCGAGGAATCTGTTCTTGCCTATAGTACTGTTCGTGAATGGTATGAAATATTCAAGAATGGCCACAGCATTAACGGAAACAAGTATCAACTCTGCTGTTGTAATTGTGTGAGAATATCGATGAATCACATTACGACAACTGTCAGAGATTTTGAATATTTCATTATGCACGTGCCATATTTTGATAACGAAAAAACTACACATGAGACCTGTTTGTGTTTGTGTGTGGTGGATTTCGAGACTGTTTACTCCCGAGCAGTGTGATGTTCGCGTGCGAGTTTATCTGAAACTCAAAAGAATGGTACAGAAAGACGGCTTCACTATTTTGACCCTGAGAGTGAGTAATAAAGCTCGATGTGGAAAACGATATCATCAACGATATCTGCTTGTAAAATCATGGTTATCTCATTCTTTGATGATCAAGGCATGGTTGTTCAGCATGTTCTACCACCACACGCAACTGTAATAGGACAGTAGTACAAAATCTTGAAATGTTGAAGGATCATGTCAGGCGAAAATGACCATATCTCCATGCAACAAGGTGGATGTTACACCGTGATAACTAACGCACGTCCACACTTTGCAAATATAGTTATGAAGTATCTTGCGGAAATCAAAGTAAAAGTATACCTCGTCCACCGTACAGTCCATACCTTGCCCCGTGTCACTTTTTTCTCTTTCCTGAAGTGAAGAAGCGCCTTCTTGAGAAGCATTTTCAGTCTTCAGAGCAAGTAGTGAAGACTGCGAAGGCGATTCTGAATCTGTCAAAGAATAGCTTCCATCATGTTTTCGAAAGAAGGCAAAACTCTAGGATAAGTGGTTGAAGCGTTTTATCTATATAAAAATAGTTGATGATTTGCCAAAGCGTCGCACAAACTAAAAGACAACAAATAAAAAAGATAAGTTCATCGTCAAAGCATTTACTTCAGTTCAAAATTAAAAGGAAAATGTGTAAATGTATCTTAAAAAACCATACGGAAACAAGGTAAGTTTTAGACTATCGTTAAAACCCCACCCTTGTCACAAAAGCAAATACAAATACGAATCACTTCGGAATGCTTGAATATCGACGCCTGGACTAATGCCTTCTATTCAATCAATAATTCTTCGATTTGCTATACCTGATCTTTACTAACAGACTTCCCCAAAGGACAGATAAGTAGCCCGTCCCGATTGGTATAGTGGTTAGCGTATTTGCCTCTACACCCAAGGGATACGGATTCAAACCCGATCGAGATTGGTGCATTTTTCAGCGGAGAAATCATGCCTTCTTCTCGGATAAGGCAGTAAAATCGTAGGTCCCGTGTTAATGTGATGCTTGGCGCGTTAAAAATCTCTACTGGCGGCGAAATTCCTCCAAATTCGGCGAAATTTTAGTAGGCCTGACGAAATAACTATATGGCAGTTCTAGTCGAAGAGGGCTAAGAGAAAAACAAATTGAGCAAACTTAAAATTGAAAATCGATAAATGCATTAAAGTATTGGATTGGCGATCGCAGTCACTACACACGAAGATGAAGCTCCAAAGAAAAAGTGTGTGGAATATTAATACATTATCTCCACGGACATTGATATTATGAAAAATTTTGTCCCAAGAATACACATTTAAATTTAGTCGACACTGGTTGTAAGATAGTTTTAGGCAACAGAGAAAACCACATCACCTATTAACATAGACTAAGTAAGTAAGTAAGTAAGAGGAATATCTACAATAATTTTGTAGATGTAATTATGCCGGTCTCACTTTTGTTTGGCATACTTGGGTGGTCTAAAATTTTCTCGATCAAACAATGAAAGAACGAGTTTGTTCCTTGAAAATGCTGTTCATCTTTCAAATAAACACTATCTCCCCTAAACTTGATACATTTATTCCAGCTATGCTTCAAAAACGTTATCCAATTTCTGAAATGGTTTTCCGTAAGTTTTGCATAGTTTTGCAGCTGCAATAGTTAATACTCGGAAGGGGGGTGTTTTAAAAATTCATACTTCTCAAATCTTTCAAGTTTGCCATCGAGCAGATGCATTGTCGTACGAAAAATTATTGTTTTTATTTGCAAACCGGGTCTTTACACGACTTTTTACGTCTAGCTGATGCAAACGTTTGGAATAGTATTCTGTATTCTGAGGATAAACAAAACATGAAATCATTTTAGCGTCTCAAAACACCAACATCTACAGATGAAAGCGACCTGACTTTCTTTGGCGCCGAAAATGCTGCTTCTGGCCACTATTTCAGCCTGTTTGTAGTCAGGCGTATAATAGTGGATCCACGCCTCGCCAATAGCTGTAAATCAATGTATAAAATCAGTTTTGTTCTTAGTAAAACCCTCCAAACACACTTGAGAGGTTTAATACGAATGCATTTGTGATCTGCAGTTAGCAAAACATAACGTACACGTTCTTCTGAAATTCAAATAGCTTTAATTATTTCACACGCGTTAACTCTTCGGTTATTTAAGTTCGATTATTTTCCTGATGTTGTACTCTTGGTACGACCAACATTGTTCTCAAGAATGCCACGACCACGTTTAAATTCAGTAGCACATTTTTAACTGTCGAAAATGAAGACGAGGAGTCTTCATAATATTTTACCAGAGTTTCATTGATGTTCAACCAATTTTTGGAAATAATTTATTCAAGTTTATCCACACAAACGCATACTTTCAAAAAATCTGCAGCGACGCTCGATGTGATGGAAATAAACGCCCACGTTTATTCCTACAGGGAAATGCGTGACTGTGCCTGCTTCTTCGTTAATTCCGATTTTGCATTCGTGAGGGACGGATGTTTCAAAAAATTTTACCAAGTTGTGTGCGCGGAGCATGTAGCCAACTTAAGTGCGTGTCGGGGGTCTGTGTACCGCATTCGCGGCACCCAGTCTGCTCTCCTCTACTGATCGAAGGAATTCAACAAAGATAATGAGTACTACTACCAACACACAAACACCAAGAAGTACATCCGGGAACACTCATCTCTAAGCGGCCAAATATGGAAGGTAAACAGAAACCGACGGAAAGCACAACAATGTCCGACAAATGAAAACGCCGAACCGCCAGTACAGACTAGCAACCAGTGCGAGACTCTCGGAGAACTCGACGAATGAAAACACACTGCCAAGCCTGGAAAAGTTCCTTCCATCGTGCTACGGGATAATGACATTTTGGACGGCACTGGAAGGGAGAGTTAGCCGCCAGGAGTTGTAATTCCCGAAATCACGCAACCTGGCCGAGGGAAAGCAAATCCAACTCAGAACCGACCGATACCACGTGGAATTGCGGCGCTCCCTACAAGTAAGTGGATACAATTTCATACCTACCTGAAACCGACGGAGAAGCCCCTAGGGGTTGTCTTACGAGGCATCTCTGAGAAGATTGCGGACGAGGAGGCCAAGACCGTCCTCCTCTGAGTACATCATTTCGTCATCTTCCTAAGAAAATGCGCATAGCCAAGGATCGCCTGCTCATGCGGCGTCTGCACATAAAGATAACGAGGTCGATCTCAAAACTTTCCTCCATTTATCCATCAATATGAACGAAGCCCATTTTTCAAAAATGTCACCATTGCTAGCGACATGAACACGTGCAAAGAAATTGCTTCGCCAGGCCTCTTTGGATCAAGTGCAACGAAGCCCACCAAACTTCAAAGTACATGAAACCTCGCCAACTATAGGGTTGCCCTCAATTTCCGAAACTCTCAACCTCTCCAGCAACTAAACCAAACTAACCTTTTCATAAGTTAGTAGGAATTCAACTCCGAAATACAACAAGAACAACACCAATAAACCTGAAAAACCCACCCCCAGCCAACCAATTAACGCCTTCGCCATCCCCAGAAGCTTAACCCTTCTTTTCACCTTCCACGAAATAATCTCCATTCTAAAACAATCCTGTCATCAATAATACAAGCTCGCAACATCCCTGACCGTAACATTAGCCAAGACATAAATCACTCTCCTAAATCAGTTACGGGGCAAACTCTAGAACATGAATCACCACAAGATCTTCAGCCGCGCAGTGCAGTGCGTATTGTGCAACCGTCAATATTTAAATCTCTGAAAACATTTAGCCAAACTTTAACACTTTAAACATTCCAAGTTCGTAGTAGTTACACACAAAATAATTCTTTCAATAATCTTATTAAACCATTTAACTTCTCTACAAAGTGTTTTTTAACCAAATAACTTGACTTTTTTTGTTATTCCGTAAAACTTCGCCACGGATAAAGAGATAATAAAGTCTATACTGACTATGGTCGGATTTTAGGGTTGTTGATCTAAATAATCATTGAAAATTGCAAAAATTGATTGCTTCTTTGAGAAGGCAACCACAAGATACCTGGTGGTTGAGATCTGGCACCTTGCTTTGGTAGGTGTCAACATTGTGTTGGTCCCGAGAGGCTTTGGGTTGTAGGTAATAAATGGTGAAGAGAAAAGTCTGAACTGGTGGTCTATCGTCATGTTTAAATAGTGAACTAGTTCATTTATTCAAAAAACTGAAGACTCACTATTACCACACGTATGTAACGTCTATATAGTTCAGATCTTCAAAGAAGATGACTTCTAAATTAGCTCAGATTAAAACTCTCGGGGTGGAATTCGAGAGAGCGGTGTTTCCTATATAGTAGATTAATTTTGCTACAAGCGACTACTTCTATCCATTTTAATGCAAAGTGAACCCCGTTGTGTGGATGGGTTAAGATAGCCTTAACCTTGAGACTGAGACAGCTATATGCAGGTTGTTTTGTTAAATTTAAAAATTAAACATCGCATTATTTTGAAAATTTTAATTAAAATGAAAAATCTCCAAACCCAAACAAGGAACGAGAAGTAAGATATCGAATTTATGGAAGAATGACACGTATATTAGGCTTTCTATAAGTATTCGATGGATTTAACGCAGACAGTAGTCGCTCTCCTCTCTAAGAATTTGAATAACGCACTGAAGGCCTAATTACCATGGCACACTCCATTTATAACTTAAAGACGAAGATGAAGTTCAACTCCATGTTCACACCCATCGCACTAAGACCTTGAAGTCAACATCGCGGTACCCATTTCGACGTAAAGCTCTTCTTCTATGAAAAGTCGATTGCTTAAGACCCCGTTGGAAGAATATCTTCCAATTCTCTGAGAAACAGATGCAAACCCGCCTCGGCCTATGTTTTATGGCTTGCTCATTTTGATGTCGAATCTTTCCAGACAGCGATTCTAAGAGATATCCGTCTTTAAGGACCCCACATCCCGGAACGAGGTCACAGGAGAAATCGACATGCAGACAGGAATTTTATATCAATTCCCGCTAAGAGGATTTACTACAGTGCTACTTTTACCTATTCTGGAAAGTAAAAGGTACGTGTAGGGAATGTTCAGGTTTGAAAACATAAATAGCGAACTTTTGAAACTCGTGAAACTTGAAAAGCTAAACAATGAAGTATTTAGCAGTGTGTAAAATAGGAGCGAAGAGTATTTTAATTAACAGCCACATCCCATACTTATTTTTAATAGGGAGTTATTAAAAAGTAATTTCGGTAGCGTTCATTTTTATAACACATGATATAATGTAACAAAACATCAATGTTGTATTATGTGATTTTAAAATTCCTCAATTAGCGCAATATTACTACAAAAGCTTTACAAATACATATGTGCTAAAAGCAATTATTAATTGTAACAACTTGTAATATAAAAGTAAAATTGTACGGAAAAAGTGTTCCTGATGGGAAGTTTTAAGACGCAAAAAATGCGAGGAATGCGAAATGGGAGAACTTTCAGCGTTACTTACACAAACAAATGTAAATGCCGGAGCTTTAAATCTGGATTACATCAATGTTGGTGAAATTCCAGTAAATGTTGAAATAAAAATATTTTTTGACTTCGTTTAAAAATGCGGCAGCTGTGTACTAACTGAAAATGCTATCACTTAATTGTCTTTGCCTAATCTAAGCAGCCTAAAGTATGCGTGGTTCAATAATTTAATGTACCTATTTAAAATAGATCAAGAAATATAAAAATTGGTATTATGAAACTATTTTTTAATTGTAAAAAGTGAGTAGGTGATTGTAATAGTTATTAAATACAAAGGTTGATGGAACTGTTGGCAATACATATAGAAGAATAAGCGCGATATTTTCTATAATTGATTTATTATTGTATATATCAATTTAACTCGCATCTGTATAACAAAGATTTAGAAAAAATAATTAAAACGATGTGTTAATAAATCCTTATTATAATTATCATGGAAGCAATATAAGATCTAAGAAAACATACAAAGGTGCAACCCAGGATAGGCGATATAAGCCTCATAAATATTGAATAAGGCAGACGAAACGTTCTGGAAATTTCAACTTTGAATAACAAGAAATACTCGAATCAGTAAGTACACAAGGTTGTAAAATAACAAGTTCTGATAGAACAATTTTAAACAATTTCGAAACATATTGGTGTTAAAATTAAACTAAAAAGGGGTAAATATTAAAAAACATCGAACATCCTTTAAACAACTCTATTTATATCCAAACGGTCATAACTGATTACTACAATAATTAAAAGTATCGAAAAATAGCTTAGCTTGAAGTAGTTGCTTGATTGAGATTATTTCGTTCCAAATTATTAAAGAAAAATAATAATCAAGTTCCAGTTACAACTAATTGAAATAAAACGATGCCTAATGCTATTAACGTAAATAATATAAGTTCATCAAAATTCCGGGATGTTCACCCACATAAACAGCAGGACTTCAAAATTGAGGCCTCCGTCTGAGGTAAAGGCAAAAATCAAAGTCTTGCACAGATGTTTCATAATCGAATTTCATAAATTCGCGAGTGAAATTAATGCGTGATAAATTAATAGACATTTTAAGAATTACATTTAGTTACTTGAGTAATTCAACGAGCTTAAGGTATAAAGCCATAAAACGCTTTTGTCTACAGAACCCAGTTTCAGTAATATTTATTAGTTACAAAATAATTAAACTTAAAAAAGAACGACGTTTAAACGTTAAATTAGAACTTACGCGATGTTGTAACAATAGCGCACATTTAATTTCGGAATTGTTGACATAATATCGCCTAGTCTCTTTAGTTCTAGTAAATATTGTAAATGCAAAGATTCCTTTGACTAATCACAAATTCATGTTTTTAAATAAATAAAGAAACATTGTCCCATTTAAAGTCGTTTAGTTGAGAAGGTACACACCACCGGTAAGTTTGCTCCCAATCTTTGTATTAGTGCTGAAAGTCCTCAAGTGAAATTGTTTCCTACTAGTTCGTCACGATTTTTTGGATATTATCAACGCTTCCGAAATGATAACTTTTCAGATAAGGTGGTTAGAGAACCACTCCTTATCGTTCCCGGCCAAAAATTCAATTGACTAATAGATGGCCGCATACAACAAAGCTTTTTCCTGTGCTTTTCATGAACCTTACGATAGTAATTATAATTGACAGTTTATCCTTAAACACAAATTCCCCATGAAAAATTTCTCGACTATCGAGAAAGCAAATAATATTAATTTAATTTTGGATTTGTTTTCTTGGGGCGCAATGAGATGCGACTGTAATTCCTGATTTTTGCGTTTAGTTTCTAGATCGTTCACTTTTTTGAGGAAATTCCACTGCGGATGTATTCCAAGAAGTCGACACACACTTTCCGCATGCTCAATTCCTAGGTTAAGATCACTACTTATTCGGAAATCACTCATCATCGATCTGTTGGAGATCGCTGTCTGAAGGTCTGAAAATTTGCCGAGATGAGAGCTTGGCGGTTCACAATTCACTGTTCTTCATCCAAGAATAATATGCCTATCACCCTTTGTCTTCTTTACCTAATATAATTAGCCGCTGTCACTATTTCAATTTCTACCCGAAAATTAACTACGGAAGACAGTTGAAAATTACTTAATATTACTCTGATATCATATCAAAAAGAAAAATGTTATGGAATTCTTAAGTTTAAATCCAAATTTACATTTCTAATTAATTTATTTCTTATTTCAAAAATTGTTCATTGTAGTCACGGCTTTACATTTTAAATCATGCTGCCAAAATTATTTAAGAATATGATGCCATTAGCCCGTTTCTTAAATAGAAATATCTTATAGCAGCATTTTTTGTTTTAAAATGACATCTTTAACAAAAGATTCGTTAATACAAATCCGTTATGAAATTTGCCCTTGAAACTTATACTAAATTTAATTTATAACTTCCGTTTAACTAGGATTCCC
>JAHWXV010078262.1:0-23621 GCA_024586415.1 Phrixothrix hirtus
ACCATATATGCTGATGCTAATGTTGGCCCTTCTCATTGATAAAGCGAATTCCGGTTAATGCCTACATTGGATTACGTTGGTCTTTGTTGGCTCAGCTTGACGATATCGTGTATTGTCAAATATCAGACGATTTGCATATGCTCGTAACTGGTCAAACTTCTTCCGTATTTGATATATCGCTTCTCGATCACGTCTCCTTCAGTCATTGTGGATAGTTTGACACTAGTTAGTCCCAGTAGAGACTGTACTACTTTGGTAGCGTATCGAAAAAACGTCATTCGACAGACCTTCGATGTTACAGATTTCTTCAAGCGTTTGCTATCAATTGAGTTCGATGAACTCGCCCATTTGTTGATATATTTGGACTGTGCATTTTTGCTACAATTGCAAACAAATTTTAAGCATGATTGAACCTAGGATTAGTCCACAGAGTCACATGCAACGCTTGCTACAAATAGCATAAATTGTCGCCTTTATCAGTAATAGAAAAAAGGCAGGAAGCACCCTAAACACGTAAAGTTGTATCCAAATTGACCAACCGTGATGGTGGCGTTAGCATTCTGTGCTTATGTATTAAAAACGTCAAATTTTACAAATTTAATGTTATGAAATATGCAGCAATATACATTATTATTATGTATACACAGTAAGAAAATAAATTAGACATGCAGGAAGCGCCCTAAACAGTTGTTTCAAATTGACCAACCAAGATGGCGGCGTTAGATGTTGAACTTATGTATTAAAAACGTCAAATTTTACAAATTTAATATTATGAAATATGCAGTAATATACATTATTATGTATACACAGTAAGAAAATAAATCACACACGCAGGAAGTGCCCTAAACAGTTGTTTCAAATTGACCAACCAATATGGCGGCATTAGATGTTATATTTTGCATTAAAAACATCAAATTTTACAAATTTAACGCTATAAAATAAATATGCAGCAATATACATTATTATGTATATATAGTAAGTAAATAAATTACACATACAATGAACAAAAATTCCACGACTTGACACTTTAACTGTGCACTAACAAGTATGACTGAATACACACGCGTACCATAAGTTTGATAGATAAGTCGCTTCCTTAGTGTTTTTTATTCGTTGATCTTGGCAAATTTTTATTTTATTTACAAGTGTCTTGCGTTATACGAACATTGATATAGAGGGCGAAACAGCGACAATTCCAATGATTCAAACTGATTAGATTATTATTTCCGTTGATACTAGTAGTTATACTAATTGTTTTTTTAAATCTGAAGTAAGATTTCAAAATGTCTGTGATTATTACAAGACGGGATCTTCGAGAAAAGAATGGCTCTTTTTACTAAATAGGTGAATTTATTATATATTTATTTGGTTAAACTTAAAAATTTAGATGTGATAAAAAATTAATCAAAAGCAAACGTAAGATACTTTGTGAATGGCATTTTGCACCATTAGTCTTCTTCACGATAGAGGCTGAATTCTTTCTATTACGTCTTTAAAATCGCTTAGTCTTGATAATCGACTACCGTCTTTTTACCTGTACAGTCTATTATTTTCAACAGTAAAGTAAAGCTGATATGTTTTTTTAATACAATAAAACGCACTTAAATAATCATAAATAGTGGGCGAGAAAATGTGACTAGTGACAGAGATAAACGTAGCCCCCCTTTGGACATTCATTGTGTTGCCCCCAGGACTACGGTAGCTACCCTGGTCTTGACATAAATCATCCTTTTATTACTAACAATACAGATACCTTTTGCCTGTGTATGAAAATATTCCACCAAAGTATTCTTGATTTTCTGTTACATCTTAATTTTTTAAAAGAAATTTTTACAAAACGAATTTATGGTGGAATTTTAGAACACTTAAAACTGAGACACTAAACCTTTCTTAATATTAATGACGTCCTTTCATTTTTTTGCTTTACCATAATTTATTTTAGTAAATGCTTTAATGTCTTCTTTCACACAAGCCACATTTCATCTTGAAGCTTTTCTA
Source organism: Phrixothrix hirtus (assembly GCA_024586415.1). Taxonomy (NCBI): domain Eukaryota; kingdom Metazoa; phylum Arthropoda; class Insecta; order Coleoptera; family Phengodidae; genus Phrixothrix; species Phrixothrix hirtus. The sequence continues at coordinate 1,999 of JAHWXV010078262.1, forward strand.
TTCATTCCAAACATTGGATTTATTAGAGCAGCTATATTTAATATAAAAGTTAATGTTTAATGATTACATAAATGCTGTTAAATCCAATACAATTTCTCGTTTATGTTAGAGTGGAGAATAGAGAAGGATCCCCTTCTCAGCCGTTTAACTAAGACGAATCCTTCCTTATCAGCGGGCGGCAGAAATTGTCACGGCCCCTGTCATATCAAAGCCCTTTCTAGGGGTGTTGTTTATCTGGGGGCCGGCAATTGGTTATCGGATTAGCGTTATCTTAACGATATAGTCGCTCACCCGCTATCGTGTCCTGTTTATCCTCTACATAACACCTACCCTCAACCATTCTATGAATATATTTATCCAATGAGATATTCTTATTGAAAAGATTTTTAGAGCCTTCTATATAACGTTTTTATAATTTAGTACTTAATTTTTAAACAACAAAGATTAAATAAAAATTGTAAGGTCATCAGCTTTCTGGAATTTTATTTATTGCAATGAATTTAAATATACAAGATATTATAGCAACGGAAGATCCCTAAGACAATAACAATAATAAACTTTGTAATAAAATGGACTTACATTTTTGTTAAAAACAATTAGATTTTTACTTCATCCGTTTCGGAGAACCAAAGTCTACGAAGTCGAAATAATCCTCCAATTCTCATAATCACACAGTATTATGAGATAATTTGATGTTAGATCGTTTAGGTTACTGAAATGGACCTCTTTTAACCGATGGTCAATTGGGCAGTAAAAAGGTGTGATCAAAAAATGACTGGCGCTTTACGACAGTAATTCTAACCTGGTTAAAGATTCCAGAAATAGAGTATAGGGTTTGACAACAGGATTTAACAATTTAGCAACGTTGCGGTAATCGCGGGTCTTGGTGTAGACGATAATCCATTACTGGCATATGAGGTAGTCTTGCTGTTTAATACACCATGGGTAACTGGCCATTAGACAGGGGTCAGCGTTTATCGCTCAACGTGTTTCGTGTAAATCATTTTGATCCTGCAGTAACGAAAGGTCATATTTTGTTAGCGGTAGCCGAACGCCCGAAAACATCGAAGAAGCAAAGTTGAATATTGCGATACAAGTTACAGGAACCCCTAAAATTAACACACAGGTCTCACGTGGGTATCTCAACACACAAAATTAATCCCTGATAAGTGCACGAAAAGTCATTGTATTATAAAAGAGTGACAGTGTAGTGCTCTGTAACTTCAAATTTCGCTATCAGTCTGTGTTGGTTTGAGGATGTAAACAACGTGTCGTTAGTGAATGGCGGACGATACCGAGAGACGGCATGGAATTATTTTTGCCGCCTTTACGACTCTAAAACACAAACAAAGTAAAATTCCGGTTTCGACAAGATGACGCATCAAGCCATACGTCGAGAGAAACAGTCTGCCTAAAAGAAAAAGTGTGCCGAAATAGACCAGATACGATTCACGCAAAAAATAGGAAACCTAAACCTGCGTTGAAGATTGTAGAAACTTATAAGGCACAGCTAGTGCCGTCTTAAGGTTTTAAGTTTCAGGGTTCCTAAAATTTTATACTGGCAATAAAAGGCACATGACATTTACGGCAAATAAATAAGGGGCACCTGTTGTCGGCAATTTCTCTACTTCAATAAAATTTCGTTAGTGTGCACTGGACTTGTAATACGTAAGAGAAACTAATTTGTTGTAGTGATTTAGACGAAAAATATTTAAAAGTATAAATTTAAACCATTTCAATCATTTATATAGGTGCAAACTGAATTATATTTTAAATTTTTAGAAATTATTTACAAGATTGTAGAACTTGGTTTCTTAAATACAGTAACCCGATTTACTTTAAGTCAATTTATATTATTGTTTCTTATATTATAGATGTATATACTTAAATAGTTTTATCCCGATTTGATTTTTCCTTTAATTCTAATACCCTTTTTTCCCCTCCTTTTTTACTTTTCTTTTACTACTAACGCATATTTCTTTTAAATCTTTTAACCACTTGCTGCATTTTGTACATCAAATATGTATTTATTGTTAGTGTTGATATATTTTATGTGCTTGACACTTATTTTTAATATGTTTTATATTTATTAAGGATGTACTGAATGTTTATTACGAATGTATTGGATAGTACTTAATTACTAAATAAACGGTTCTTTATTATTATTATTATTAATTCGATAATTTTTAATTGATGATTATCCCATTGCTGCTGTAACGGAACTTTCTGTTATAGTTTATTTATTTTAAACTGAGTATTGTACGCTGCCTGTCGGCCAAAATGTTTTTTGTCGGAGGTTCGGGGCGGCGGGGTTGCGATTTGCTTTCTTGGTGTCTATATTATGTACGTGATTTTTTAATAACATTAGTTTTGAACTTACTTGTGTTATTTTCAACCTTTTGTTATATTCATACAAATAAATTCACACTGCGTTTTAAGATGTACGTATTCCAAGATCGTATATTTACAAATTTCCATCACAACTTAACATCTACGATTCTATCTTAAACCTGTGCGTTTCATGAATTAGAAGAATAGTATTAATCGTTATACCACTTAGGACAACAGTTAATTGATATTAAACTAGATTATAAACAATCGTATTTAAGGGTAAGTAAAATTTGTATTTATTTACACAGGATCCGCAAAATCAAAGCCGAACGGTCCGAATTGTGATTGGGGTTAGGTTCTTGAGGCCACAGTAAATTTAAATCATCCATAGTCCGTGCTGAAACAAAATTTTTGGGAGACCTCAGTACAATCAGACAGTCCTTAGAGGACTAAGGTAGCTTCCATATGAGATGTCGGAGAGATTTCGTTCATTCTAATGCTGAACAGTCCTAGCATTAAAATGAACAACTGTCTGCTGATTTCTTCGTACAGTTCTTACAAACTCACACAACATGTTTCTGTGGGGCACAGTGGAGGTTTATGTATTATTTCAAGCTTTGGTTGAACAGTTGAACAGACCTAGTAATAATATTTACAGGATGGTTATAGTTAGTTTAAGAACGAGATGTTCTAACTTTTGACTCCATTCGCAAGCCTATTTCTAGTCTGCATTAACTTAAATTCCTAGTATTTTGCATAGATAATCTTCTCCAAATATTTAATGGTTGGTGCCATCTTTTTATATTAATTTACATTCCTTCTAGAATTTTCTATTATTACACGTTTCTGTTGTTATTTACAGTAAGCTACTTCTAACTATGTCACTTAAAATTAGTTTCTAATTTTATCCCTAGATGTCTGAAACATGAAAATAATTCAAATATTTATCAAGTTATAAGAATTTGTTTCTACCATTTTTACAGTCAATTCTTTGTATCATTTAATCATCTAATAAATAATTTTGATTAATTTCTGTGAATTTAATTTTCATTTATTTATTAGACTTAAATCCCTATAATTGAAGAAATATTTATTTGTTAACGGGTCGCTAGATTAGATTTATTATTTGTTAATTTGAATTTATTTTATAGAAATTTAATGAACGAATAAATAAGAACGATATCCGGAGTTTCGTTACAGTACTTAACAAATCATAAAATATGACTGTTAACATCAATCTACTTTTGTCGAAAGATTACAGTTATGTCTAATTGAAGTTAAATAAAAATCAATTAATATTGAAATAAAGAAACTTAATTTGTTAGATACAATAATAATTTGATTTCGACAATCTTGAAATAATTTTAAATTTTGTGTAAAACTAATATAAAAATATTGTTCGGCCGTAGTTCTTGTAAATAACGCGAACAAATTTATTTTAAATGTACGTAATTTAATTTTTATCATACATAATTGAAAATTTCTTATTTATTCAACTACTGTCGAATAACAGCTACTGGTGCAGGTGTCGTGCTACTATTTACCCCCCGCAGCCAAATGGGTTTATGTTAGGTAACACCAGTTACCTTAAATTGAATGAAGATGACAATTTTGTTAATAATAATATATTACACATTAATATTTTATTCCATCATTACATGCAATGGCCTCTATTAGTCTATTGAGCATAAATCGTATTATATTATTGATATAATTGTAATCTAATGATGTCCCGCAATTCATTTGTATTCTGAGGAATATAATCGAAAATCTTGAAATGTTAAAAAATTATAAAGGATTTATAAACATGAAAGGGTGTACGGAAACGGCCTTAGTCTCATTTCAAATGCATACTATTTTACAAGCCCTACATATTAAAAAATTAGCATAAAATGTGTTTATAAGTTTATTACAAATATTTACACATTAAATATTCATAATTATACATATTTTCAGCAAGTGCAAAACAATTTAACTTATGACTAATTTCTCGATTATAGTATAATAGTAAGTAAAAGTAAAAGTAAAAGTAAGCATAACGATTCTTAGATCGTTATCAGTTGAAGAGTGAGTAACGCCTATTTTAAACAAACAGCCAGATTTACATTCGGTAATTTAAAAACTCAGGTAGCGCCCCATATTTATTTGCCGTAAATGTACTCCATAACTGAAAATTTAAATATGCCGCTCCTGCGTGCCTTTTATAATTTAATTCCATTGGTAGTATATAATTTCCTTCCAATTATAGAATTTGTCCCATATAAGGAATGTTTCTATGACAGTGATATTCTGACCAAGTGATTAACTCATTCCGATCGAAACTTTCCATTTGCTCTGCAAATACTTCACAGTGAGTTCGAACTGTAATTATTAACTTCTGAGTGCATTCTAAAAATTCGAGCTTTTTTCGTCAAATTTGTAATAATGAACTAGGTAACGCTAAATTTTACAAAAGTGAATTCTTGCCAAAAATATTATAGTTATAATTTTGTAAATATGATTTTAATCAACGCAACTATAAACTTGGTATTACGTAAATAAATGTTTTTAAGACCCATACCATGTTACGACGACTGTGGGATTTGATATATTAATTGTTGAGCCGTAATAATATTTATCTGTTTTAGCGTCTACAATTAGCTAATCGACCGTATCAGTTTCACTCAGTGGTCGTGGTTTGATCATATAACCTCGGAAGAATTACCCGTAGGTTCTATGAGAGCTATATAGACATCTAATTATGTACCTCTCGGAAGAAATGTTCATAAATTTACATAAGATCGGGATACTGTCACATAAATTCGTGCAATTTGGGCAGATAAACATAGAAGCTATGAAAATTTCTTATCTTCTTATAGTCAAAAATAATCAATTTTCGGTGAATATTCTGTGATATACCCCTCTATTAAAGTTTGTGCATAAAATTTTGTACGAAAGCCCTCTCTTGAGAATTATAGTTTCCCTATTTCTAAATATTTACAGGTTTCTATTTGGCTTAAATATTACATTGCATTTGTTACTGCTAGATGTCTACACATAGCTCATAAATTATTTAATTCACACTATTTACATATCTGATAGCATTATTTAATGATACACTGAACCTCTTGTTTATCTAATAATGATGGGCGTTCCTTATCTGTCCTTTTTAATATAAATTTTATTCATATTATTTATTAAACTTTCTTAATTAATAATGCTTTAATTAATACTTAACAATTAATTTATTTATTGGACGTTAATTTCATTCTTTGTTGCTTACGAACCTTGAATTATTGTTAATTTTTTTTGTTAGGTCTCTCTTATAATTAGAATAGGTAATAAATCAATAATTCCGGAATTCGTCACAAGGTTAACTACGGCCGATAATTAAATACCGGCCAGTTTAGCAAGAATCGATATTGAGATATTATTGAATTATCCGTTTGACTTAATACTTGTCATAGTCACAGTAGTTGCGCCGTTGATTTTTTGACTATATTCCTAGCGTTGCAAAATTAGAAACTAAAGCTAGTAAAACTTAAGAATCATTAATTATTTACTTGAAGTTAACTCTGCGACTGACGTAAAATCAGTTGCAAGCACCCTAAATCACAATATCGGTTACCTAAATAAAGTACCTGTTTGAAACACTAAAGTATTCTTATATCCTAGTCAAGTAAAAGATTTAATAAATTAAACAAAACGAAGTATTATCAAAAAAATTCGTAAATCGTACAATTAAAACGCATTTATCATTTGAATATAGAACCTAAGTTGTTGGCCAACCAACTAATCAATATAATATTTAAGTCTCAGATTTACAAACAAAAGTATTTTCTGAAAGGCAAATAATAAACATGGTATATTCAAATTCTACGAGTTATTAGATTTGCGTTTCTTGTTTAAATTTTAAAATATACAAAATCAGTCTATGCGCTTTACAATTATTTGCTCTGAAATTCTTATTTATTATGCACAATTAAATACTTTACAGCCAGTGCCCTTTGATATTCAAAATTAATTTTTCATTAACATTGTGAGGTATTCAGAGTGTGTACTATAAGAACCTAGATTAAAAGTGAAAAAATAATATTACTCTAACCTATCGCTAACTTCTGCGGTTCGACAACACGGAGCTGGTGAATATCCTACGATAAGCCCATCTAACAATGTGGAAGATCAATTGTTGATGATCCAAAATCCTTTAGAACTTGAGACTCCAGAACTCGCCACGGATAAATCATCACCAACACTTGATTTTTACAGTCTGAAGATTTAGTTAACTAAGACACACCGCAATATTTTTATTTGACATAAATTTACTTATCAGAGGCAACGTGTGAATGAAGCGTTGTCATGATGAAGAATGAAATATTTTTCCTATTTCTACTCAAGAAATCGTTATAATGGTCAAAGTTCACAATAATGTTCCTGGGTACAAACTTAGCTCGCACGTCTCCATCAATATCAAAAACACAATAAAAAATTATTTTAATGTTAGATTTTGATTGACGCGCAATTTTCGCACGTCAAGAAGGTGGTGATTACTTCTAAAAACTCTGAATCTTTGCCTCAGAAGCACAGTCATAGAAGTAAGTTTCATCCCCAGTTATAACATTTCTTTAAAAAATTACATCTAAAATTGACAAATGATATTGCTTTTGTTGGATCACCAAAACGCATGAACGAATTTCGCGTTCACTCATCTCATACTCAAGTCGGTTGTTAAAATACTTTGAACAGAATAGGAAGAGATGTTCAGATTCTTAGAAATTCAACATTTTCTTCGTTTTTAGCTGATTCACAACCATTACGAAATCATTTGAATTACTTGTAAACCGTCTTCGTGCTTAGTGCAGTGTCTACATAAACTAATTTAAAATTTCATGTGTTTCTTTAGCACTTTTTTGAAACTTGAAGCAAAATTCGCGATCTGCGATTTACGGCAGATTTCGAAACACAGATAGTAACGCAACAGTAGCAATGAATGAACGATTAAGTATAATACGAAAGTCTAAGATCAGACGGTGGACGTAGGGTGAGTAAAGGTCGTCATAATAATGTACGTGAGAAATTATCTTAAAAGAAATTGGAAATACACCAATCATCAGAATATAAAACGTTCAAACTTTATCAACAAAAGTTACTTTGGAAACAAGTGCAAAAATTTGAAGAAATAATTTATTTAATTGCAATTGACCAACTATGGCTTTAATTAAAGTGCACGATTATTGGTATCCAATTGATAATAAATTAATAGTGCAGGAATTATTGTGGCCACATTCATTGTTTAACATTTTTTTATAAGTAGAAAAATGAATAAGAATTAGCGGATTTCAAAAAATATTAAAACTATTTAAATAGAATAAATAATGATTAAATGCACGTTTTGCAATAAGATGATAATAATAAAATAATTAATAAAATTTTAACAAAGCAATTATTGAATGATACAAACAAAACTTGGCAATTTTAATTTAGGGAAATTAGGATGCCAATTTTACAGCAGCACAAAATTTAATACGGCGTAGATTTCGTACCATTACAGAAACTGTTTCGCGAAAGGAACTGCTTCTTTAGTCAACAGTAAAGATACAAATAATTCGTTAAATTAACAATAAACGCGACATAATCAAATAATCGTTAGAAATAGATGTACAAAGCATAAAAAGAAAACTTAACGGAAATTGAGCTAGCAAAACTGGTTACTCATCTTCTTTGCTATAGAATGAGCAAATTTTAATTGTCATTTATCTAAATCAAAGTACACTAAAATGCATGATCTTGAGAAAGTTAATTTATGGAATGACAATATTTGGCGGGAGAATTGTTTTTGTAAATACATATGATGTGATAATTCATTGATCAGATTCCGGCGGCAACTCAATTAAGCAGTTCGTAAAACCTGCGTAACAAAAAGTGATTAAAATTTAAATAGCAGATTGAACTCAGTGCAACATAAACTAATATTCAATTAAATAAGTAAAGCAAGCGCGGTTTGTTCGCATAAAAATTAAACTAAAAACAAAATAATAAATTACTGTTCTTATTTTACGAATGAGCCTGAGATATTGCAAACATTCTTACTTACCCTTCCCACAATTAAATGTATCCATAATTTAGTAAGCCTTTTGTAAAAGGATGTTATATGGTTACGTATGTTAATCTTTTAGTTTTAAACACCGCTACCTGATGTGGTGAAACTTGAGTTACAGAGGTAATAAGTAGTAAACTGTATCCTGTTCCTAACAGCGGGTCTCAAACGTCACCAGGTTAAGCATTTTATAAAGGGGTTCCAAATAAATATAAGAGGCTCAGTTATAAATTTTCGTTATATTACTCTAAGGTCAAAACAATGGAATTAAAAATGTACATACCAGTTGAAGTTTGATGATAATGCAACAATAGCTGATAAAGGTAACATTTGTTGTTGACGAACCGCAATTAAAAGCGTTCTTGGCAGGAATTTGTCATTATAAAAAAAGCTACTTAGGCCAAATATCATAATTTTATTTCCAGCTTAGATTAGTGTAACGGTTAGCACGTTTGGTTTTACATCCAAGGGAAGCGGGTTCAAGCCCGACAAAAGATCCATACATTTTTCAGCGGAGAAAAATTTAAAAAACATCACGTTAAAGATTTCTTCTGGCGGTTGGCTCTTTCAGACTAGATTCGGCTAATTTCTCACATAGTTGAAGCCAAGAGGGCCAAAGGAATTTTCGCATCCCGAAGTCTAAGCCACAAAATAAAACATAAAAATAATATTTTTATATTTAATTAAATGAAGGAAAAATGCTAAGAAGGAAATAGAAGATGAAGAGATAATCCTATAAAGTATAAGGTTTAAATTCTAAATTAATAGAACTCCTATGTACATGGGTGAAATGCCATAAAGTTGCAAGTTCAAAATATAAACATTTGCAAGGCTAGTCACCACCAAAAAATCGCATAACCTTACATAAAAATGCAGGCAGGTGAACAACGAAGTTTTGCAATTTCAAATGGCGCGCACAGGCACTCGTGGATCATGATTTTGTCCTCGTTTGGACTCGTCAGCACGAGCTAGACTGCTGCACGTCATTCGAAAATAGATGGCTATGCCAAAAAATATCAAACGTAAACGGCACTCGTGAAATGTAATGCATTTTCGAATGGCGTGCAGCAGTCGATCTCGTGCTGGCGAGTCCAAACGAGGACGAAATCATGATCCACGAGTGCATGTGCGCGCCATTTGAAAATCCACAACTTTGTTATTCGTCTGCCTGCATTTTTATGTAAGGTTATGCGATTTTTTGGTGGTGACTAGCCTTGCAAATGTTCATATTTTAAACTTGCAGTTTTAGGCTTTTGACCCATGTAGGTGTTCTATTAATTTAAAATTTAAACCTTATACTTTATAGAATTATCTCTTCATCTTTTATTTAATATTATATCCTGCAATTTAATACTAGATGGCGCTGCCACAAAATATTAAACTAAGTAGGAAAGTTTAACGATAAACATTCGTAGCTCACAACCAACTGAGTGACCAATTAATCACTGTTATTAAAGTTCGATGCGTCGCTTCTCAAGTGGTACGTGTCTTAAGAAAGAACCATTGTCATTTCGTATTGTCGCAAGTGTTTTTCCCTTTCAATCTCTCTAAAAGCACCCGAACTTTCCTTTCTACATTATTTAGATCGTGGTAGATTCTTTTTTCTGCAACTAGTCTTAATTTTTCCTTCATGTATTCTTTCTGTCACAAATTTAGATCATTGTGTCTTTGGTCTAATGCAATCTTCACCAAATTCAGGGTTCTTTTAATTCGATTTTAGTTATGAGATTACTCAAATGTTCTATTCTCATCAAATGTTATGTCCTCTTACTAAATGATTTTTATAAGAACCCCGAATTTTTTGCATTGATCTTTGAAGACGTATTTACTTAAAATATAACTTCAATATTTTTTTGAAAACTGAAGCTACTAAAGGAGGCAAAATATTTGATGATAAAGATTTCGACTCAACTGTGTTAGGTTATGATGACGTTATAAACCGAGCGCGTTTGGTGCGAAATGCAAATCACATCTAAAGCCCTGGACATACTGTGCCAAATATATTCGTCACATTGAAGTGTAAGGTTGGTAAGATTAATAACTTAGAAGTTACAGGTTTGCACGGGTGGCTAAGGTGAAAGCGGTGGTCAAAGACACCTAATAAATTATCTTTTAAATAATTTTTTAAGCTTCGATGTCGGTAACTTGTAAAATTCATTCTGATACGTCACTTGTAATGCAATTAATCGCTGAACTTTTCAGTTTACAAAATGGCTTACCTCGCAGCTAGAAATAAAGGTAACTTAAAATTAACTTACATAAATAAATCAGATTATATAATAAAGGCCGGTATAATGCAAACATGTCAATAAAGGAAATATACCTAAAACACAATTCTAGCACTTATCACTTGATACAACTTTAAATTACTTTGATCGTGGATCCAACGATTTAAAAAGAGTGACTGTTCTTACGTTTATACTGATTTAAATTTAAATGTATACAAATTAATATTGATTAAAACAAATACATTAACTTAATGTGATTTCGTGCTTAATGGTGATACTGAATTGGGGTATGCCGTTAGCTGAATGTTACGTAAAGCTCCATTAGATTTATAAAATGATGGATCCGGAGAAAGGACAACCGTTCATTGTACCCGAATTCCCTAGGGCAGGGTAGAATACTGTGATTAACTGAAGCCTGATTTATACTAACTGATAATAAACAAGAGGTATGCTTGTTTACATATTTAATTTTTATTTGTCCATCGCAGAACCTATCTGAAAGTTAGGAATTGCATACTCAATACTCAATCTTAATTCAATTTACGTAAGTGACCTGATATACAGGGTGTCTTCAAATAACTGTTTTTATAAACGCTCTTACGTAGGCCGGTACCCTGACAAGTATGAGACTTTTTCTGCTGTATATCAGCTATTTTCTTCCTAAGAGGGTATCCTCTTCCAACAGTGTATGATATCCTAACCTCGGGTTACAGTTGTGTATTTTTATTGTCAGAACAAGTTGTGATTCATAGCTTATCCGATACATAGTGCACAAGCATGGGAGGGAAAGATGTTCCAAAGAGCAGTTCTGTGTAAAAATAAAGCAACGTTCGCTGTAAGGTACACAGCGGAAAATTCTGCGATGAATCACGCCGCTGAAAAATATTTTAGAGCATTATCAAGGTCACAAGTTTAAAGCAAACGTGAATCGTAGGTTACGCTTTTAGTCCAGTTCTGAAATTGATATTGGTGTGTAAAGATAGAGGTAAGTAGATTGTGCTTTACGAACATATAAAGTAGAAATAAATGTAGAATTATAATTAGTTGTAAAGCGCCCAAATAACTTGCAGTTTTGTTACAATATCATACACTTGGATCACTCATTACCTACCAAGACTAAAAACCATCTTAATAATGTGCCACAAAGAATCATCAAGTTCGGTTATACAAAAATACAAGTCACCAGTGCAGCCTCTAACTTAGTCTACAGGTTTACTTGTTTACATGGCGTTTGGGTTCTCAGCATTTGAACTGTAAATTTCCCAGTCGTTTAAAAATAAATTTAAACCCTTATAGTTCATTTAGAAATTATGTATAACTTCAGCTTTAATTGTAAAGCAATATTTTAAAATAGATTGGAGGGTTTTGTGGGTGTTGTAAATTCTGCGTCGACACCGTACCCTACAAAAAGTCATTAATCAGGATCGGTTGTTTGATACTCGTGAGAACATGATTTCAAAGTTATTGAACTAATTCATATACCTGTTCAGAATGATTTAGGCAAATATATTTTTGTCATTTTCGTTATCTAGACAAAAATCAATGAAGCGATTGCGCATTTAATCGAATGGAAATAAAAATAAAAATTTGCGGAAGTGGGCATTAAATTTTACATTAGTGTTCTAACAAAATCAGCATCGTTATCATAAAAGGGCGCCTACCCTCCCCCTAAAGTCACATAAATAGCAGATTAAGTGACCGACTTGCTTTAGTCGCGTGACACGCAAATCAGGCGAAGGGGAGTTAGTTTTATGACGCGTTATTGCAACACCGATAGAGATTAAAATTAAGAGTGATAACAATGTCCTAACTTGGTTAGTTCAATAATTATCATTTCCTGTACAGATTATGTACCTACTTAAACTAAACGTATTGTTGATTTTTTAACGTTAAATTTCGAGCTAGGGTTGAGGAGGAAAATTTAAATTAGAATTCCATTTCATATTAGGATAAATATTGCTAAGATGGAGTCAAAATAAAGCAAGAATTAGAGTTGACGCTTATAATAATCAAAAGCAGCGCCTCTGATGGCGAAGACATGCCGCTCCAGGCGCCTGCAGGAAATGACGCCGCAGTTTCATCTCCGGCCTATTTCCTGTTGCGCCGCTCTAATGTGCACCCGGCTATATTCATAGCATACTTTGTTTTCCACTGGTGCTTCTTATAATTTTAACACAACTTCAAAACCACAAATTTGAATAAATAACTTGTTAGAAAGTCACATTTCTGTTAATCGATTAAAGAAAATAAAAAAGCCAACAGCGAAAAGACCCATTTAAAAGGAACTAACATACGTCAGTTGTCAAACTGATTGATAGGCTGTTTAGAATAATCCAAGCACGTGACCGTGCGAATGTTCGGTAACCGCCCTCGTGGATTAAGCAACCCTTACTGAATTACTATAGTAGGATTATGTTAAAGTTATTTCTGCACAAACAACACGCAAGTACTACGATAATCTTTAACATAATAACTTTAGGTGCCTACTCATAATTGTGGCCTTTATAATTAAATCTCAATTGCTACTTCAATATAAATAAAAAACAATTATACACTGGTACACTACACGTACCTACAACACCATTAAAAATAAATTTTTAAACGTGGCAGAAATGCCTTTCTGGTACACGGTTTGTTGGATATATCAGTTGCAGACCTTAACTCCTGTACCATTAAAATCCTGTGCAAATCATTTTTAACCTTTTTCCCATCATATCGGCATCGTAGACAATTTTTGGAAAATTTTCTTTTTCCGGCAAGCGATTGCCATTGAGTATTATCCGCTGCAAATCTATTGTCTATTCCATCGCCTCCACAAAAAGTTCATCGGACTGATCTTTCGTCATCATTCAATTTCTGCCTACTAATCCATCTCAGTTCGAAGAAAGCTCGTTGTCGAACTTATAGGGAAGAAATACTTGCCTTAGCAGTTTATTAAGATTTAAAACGCAATTTCCTGTTCCATTGTTCTCTACTTCTTTAATTACTCCTGTGCACAATGGTGAGCCCTGAACTTAGAAAAATTGCAGCCAAAATGTTCACCTGAAACTGAAACTTTTATAGCGGCAACACTGTATCTGACTCAAGGCCAAGACCAGAACGTCACTTCTATCTGTCTAAAGAAGAATACGAGCCAATATATACCGACTCGATATCCTCATCCTCAAAACAACTTTCATGCTTTGAAGAAAGTCAAAAAGAAGCGTTGCTATCTTACACGTCAATAAGTTGTCGAACGTCTAGATCCTGATATTGAACACAGACAATGATGGTAAGTAACATTTCAATTTCCGTTTATTCTAAATTCTGAGTATTAATAATATCGTCAACTATAAAAACAGTGGGAAAATACCTGCATAACGTAGGAAACACCTGTGCATGTAAAGATGTCTTTAGAAAACCCCAGTGGACGGCTTCAGAATATCAGCGAGGCGTGCACAAGTTCGTATTTTCAATACAAAAGCTTTTTCCCAGTACAAAATTAATCTGCTTCTATATAGAAGTTCATACCGCTTTTAGAGTTATACTTCTATGTTAAATATTTTCTACGAGCAGATGGTTGCCCATTGTGCACATTAAATTAAAAATAATTAATTAAGCACCAACGGATAACGATTTAGGCAATATTCATAACCTCATAAATCGTTATAGTAAAATCGGTAACCATTATAAATAAACTTAAGAAATTATACAAATCCTCAACTAGTATTAAAAATTACAAAGAAGAAGGCGAAACTTAGGCGCTGGCTGCCTGAACCTTAATACAACGAAGCATCTTGATATTAAAATGCTAGAAACTATATTTTCGTAATTTTCAGTTTTTCAATTTCAAGTTAAGTTTATCTTGCAGGGGTAGCACCAGAATTTCCCGGCCTGGGATAGATTAAGCTTGATAACACACCAGTTCTTATTAAACTTATAAAAAACAAAATTGAATTTTGCATAGTTTGTTTTCTTACAACTGTCATTCGTTTATCACGATGTCTGAAGTCACTTAAGTATCAAACTGTTATCTGAGATCGACTGGATGGGGTGTCTTATTCTGTGGTAAAAGATTGGTCAAAACGGTTTCGAATGTGGCTGAAATCCTTGGATGATGGCGCCAGAGAATGGTGGAAGTCATGACAGCCAACAACATTGCCCTTGTTGAAGATCACGTATTAGATGATCAACGTTTGACGTTGATAGAAATAACATAAAAGATGAGACTTTCAGATACAATCGTTCGCTGAATCCTCCGCGATCATTTTGGAATGAATAAAATTAGTGCAGCGTGGATTCCCAAACATCTCTCAGCAGTTCAGCGCCAGTGTCGTGTAGAATATGCTCGATCCTTATTGGAACCCTGTAGATAAAATTCTGTGGACGTATTGAAGACAATTGTCACTGAAAACAAAACCATGTTTCTCTATTATGATCGTTAGTTCATGAAATGGAGGCGAAAAGGAAAAACACCGTTAAGAAAGTTCAGGATCTGTCAGTCAACATGATATTTTGGGATTGTGGGGGCATTCTTCTTATAGACTTTAAAGAACGCAAGAAATTACGACAAAATACGCGAGAAAAGATGTAGGAAACTGACCTGCTCTACCACAGTGCAGTCTTACGCACTGCTGAAATTGTGCAAGTCGTAATTCGTAACTGTGATTTTAAACAAATCGGCCACTCTCCATATAGTCCAGATATAGCCCTAGTGACTATATCTGTTTAAAAATTTGAAAAGAGACCTTCAAAGACGCCTTTTTAGTGACGACGAAGAGATGAAGACTGCAGTTTGAACGCATTTTGAAGACAAACTGTGTCATTACTGAAACGGTGTAATAAGTGCGTTGTTATCAGGAGCAATTATTAAAAAATAAAATTTAATTGTCAATCTACGCCGTTTATTTCATATTTAGGCTGGGAAATTTTGGCGTTGCCCTTGCATATACCATGGAAACCACGGTTAATACAATGATAGGCAAGGTGCTTAACAACAGCTAAATTTCACTGAAAATTGAAAAACTGTCTCTTAGTATTTATAAATAACAAATTAGTAGGTGTGAAGAAACTGTCTAACCCCTTACTGAGGCTACCAAATTACTTTGACTCATAGTTCTGTGCGCCTAACATGTTAATCGGCCCGTAACGCCTGTAAATAACGAAACATCAAAATTTCATTGTCGAACGTAAAAATAAACGATGAAATCTCGAAAATACCCGAAACAATCGAGAACTAGTAAAAGTGTGTCTATAGTAGAAAAAATGATGTTTGGCCTATCGTAATTAAGAGCGACGATAATATAAATAAGTTACAAATAACTTACATGAGCGGTAAAATAAACTGAAGCTATCTCATGTGTAAATAATTGAAGAAAATCAATTATCCGAAGGAAACTCAACAAACACTATTAATAAAGCAATTAAAATGACTAAATACACGCTCGAGTTCGTCGCAGCTTAAGAATATTTACAAAAACGTATTTATTAAGGCCAAGTCCGGCAAACCTAATTGATTATCAATAATTAAAATAAAGTGTGTGGATACCAGGTCTGAAAGCAACAACTAGCACCCAATCAAGGTACGCTGACATCAATCCGTCAGATGTGCAAAAATGAGAAAGAACTAAAAGGTCAGTCAGTAAATATGTTTAAAAGCACGGAATTATCTTTAATATATTAAAGAACTAAATAAACATTAAAAGTTCAAACTATTAGAGTTCATATAAATAAATGCCAAAGTAAATAAACCTTTATATTCATTTATTTGCAAACAAAATACAATAATTACAATTACACCGAATTGCTAGAGTAAGCAAGGGTACATTATACCTTAAACTACCCGAACAATTTAATTTTAATAATATTCGTTATGCTTATTTATATTGCAAGCGAATGGCGTAAATAACCATAGATTATACAAATAATAATTAGATACCAATTAATCTGCATCACATACAAGTAGTTAAAACTTTATCATTGATTAATAAATTTCCTTTGGCATTAATAACTCCTTAAAAATATCTTGCGTAGTCCATTGTTTGTAGCTCTAAATACATACCAAAATCTAAATATTCAGTTAAACGGCGGCCTAAAGATGTGTTACAATGCATAGTGTCTGAGAACTAAGATTTATTTAACACATATATACATGAGACTTTATTAAATGCAAATCTGTAAACGATTTTAATTTATATATACCAAATTCTAAGTATGGAATTAGACGCTGCTAAAATAAAAATAATCAATAATTAGTAAACAAAAGCCTCTGCAAAAGCCAAAAATCCGAAACGTTGTTAAAGGATTTAAATGAACTCAACAACGGAATAAGAAATGCATAAACCAATAAACTCAAATAAACGCAAATGGAGCGATGCGCTTCTTTGAGTTTATTGATTCAGGCATTTCTTTTATTGAGTTTTATTGAGTTAATTTAAAGACCTTGACAAGGTTTTAGATTTTTGTGCTTTTGCAAGGCTTGTTATGTACTAAGTAATAATTACTTCGTATTTTAGCAACGTTTAATTCCATATTTAAATTTTGTTATTGCTAATGTCGAAATCTTGATGTATTTATAATTTTGCAACGAATGTTATTTTCTAATTTAAATGTTGTTTCTGTCTGCAAATATAAACAAATAGGGTTTAAAGAAATATTAACGGTAAGTTACCTACAAAAAAGCAAGGTAGAAATAAACTACCATATCGTTTAAAATTTGAAGTTTCGGCGATAGCTTAAGCAGATAAAGTACTCAATCAAAAGTACGGCAATCAAAATGCATTAAAATCAACAATTTTATATTGGCTACTTATTAATTTTATTTATTATAAATTTCACCTATTAGTTTTATAGCATAAGTTTTAATTTCCAATTATTTCTTCCTTATCTAAGTATACGCATGTCTCATACTAAGTACTGTTAGTTAACGTTCGTTTAAAGTACGTCTTCGCTACGCCCTTTTGAAGTAAGAATATTCTGTATGTGTTGCTTGCGAAAGAATCCATTTCTATAATCCGCAATTTATACAATGGGCGAGTAGAAATTTTGCTTTAAAAATAAATTTAATATGGGCTTTTATTTTAATATGACGTTAGGGAAGCGTTATGTAGCAACGCCACGCAACGTTGCGATATCGTTAACCGCAGAAACATTGTTGTCGATGTTATTGCTACCAACCATGTAAAATACAATCACAGGTTACGCGAAACTTTAGTAACAAAGTTTATTTTAATCTAACGTGTCAAGAGTAAATTGCCAACAATGACGTCACACCGCCATTACAATAAAAAGTGTTTATCAATTTCACCTTGCCTATAGTTTTTCTATTTGCTAGTATCACTTTTGAGATAATGAAACCCATTCCATCCAAATGGACGCTACCATTTCGGCATTTCCTTCGCCATGTCAGAGGACAGCTCTTTTTATACAATCACCTGAGCGCCAGTGGGGATATTATTCAACTACTCGCTACCGAAGTTCGGTCGTTATAAGTATTTTAGAGCTTCGGCTTCCTTAAAGGCCAAACAACATGTTCACTGTGCAAGTCATTCGCAGCTATAACTCCTCGTTATCAGCACTTCACTTTTGAAAGTTTAAGGATATTCAAAATTCATTTAAATAACGTAAATTTCTATTTCGTATTCATTAATTTTTCTAAAAATATTTACGCAATTACATTTAATAAATTATTACTTTAAATATCGTGATTTTAATCTGACATGTTTAAGTTATAATTTTGTAAACTTTCTAACCTTAAGGGCCAACCTTTCCACCTGCGCTTAAATTGATCTGCTTTTTAATTACGTAAGACGTCATTGTACAAACAATTGTTACCATAGAAAATAACATCAGGATAAATTTACAAGGAGGTGAAGTGGCCGGTTCTTAATTGCTAACAAATTTTGAAGCTTGCTGCCAAAGCAAAGCAACTAATTGCAATTATTTGGTAAATATTTTGAAGTTTATAATTCAAAATCAATTTTCCTACAGCGTACTGATAAAATTCAATTTGTAGAATATTTAAACGTTCAAGTAACACCTGTCTGTACAGGCATTTTCTTAAGAAACTGCCTGTATCTTTATCAATTATACTTCGAAAGTGTTAATAGTATATTATGCCATCAATTATTTAGTACGAAATAACACAGAGTTCCAACTATCATAACTTATTTACTGCACCCCGTACGGGTGTTGCAGTCTCAAAACTTTTTACTTCATATACGAGTATAACCATATTACGCTACTAGTAAACTATACATGGATTTGTTTTTTGATTGTTAAACTATGAACACGTTCAATAAGTACCATTTGTACCTACTGTTTTATATTTATATGCGGTATAAATTTTTTCTTTACATAATTATCTCGTCCATGAAGTGCTAGATCCTTGCATAAGAAATGTTTAACTCTGGATAGTCATTGACGGTTTCAGTAGTCAGTATTTATTTGCTCATCTGACATCGTCTGGTGCCCGATCTCTATTATGTGGAATGTATATGCGACAGAACCGCCGATAGTTCCTGAACCTCACCCTCTGTCATCTACTCAGCATAAAGAAAAATTCTTGACCGGGAGAGTTTACGCTTGCTCCTTCTCGCTAAACGTCATACAAATACTTCCTTGTGAGAAAATCAAATATCTATTTTTGTAGCAAAGTATTCAAACTGTTTCGAAGATCATTTTAGTACTTTACCCAATATTAAAGAAACTGAGATTTTATTTACAAAATCAATGGGGCAAGTGATGAATTTGGCGTTGAAATAAGACGGTAGTTTTGAGTCGATGAAATTTCCCTCATTTCAAAATTTTGAAAAATACGAAGTGTTCTGGTTGTCCCCCAAGAAGTTTACGAATCGGTATTAAAACAACTTATGTCGATTTCAGCAGACAAAATATTAACTGAATGTACGGGGCACAATTTCACTATTTAGAGTTCGACAGTTTTTACAGAAAATCGACAGAGTTCTCAACAGAACACCAATATTACGAAAATATCCCTCTATGACTTTTAGGAAGGTGTAAAGTCTTTTTAAAAGTTCTGACAGTCCACAATGAAATCCATGAGATCGAAAACAAAAGAGTTCTGGTATGTTGATTTTTCGAGCCAATAAATTTTTTTTTCTTTAGAATTCTGGTAGTCTCCCAAAGAGTTCTGGATTCTACTTTTCTATTCCTCGAATATTTGAGTATATAGAAACAAACTTTGTAATAGTTGATTCAGTCGATTATCCTTAACATTTTGAGATCGAAAACTAAAAAGATCTAAAACGCCAAAGATACACGCCAACTCAATACTCGAGTTCGGAAAAAACTTTGTTTGATCGGAATTAAAAATTTCAGTGTCAGAACTTTTTCTTTTCCGATCTTAGAAACTCAGTTACCAAAGATAACTGATATGATGTTTCGGAGGGATGTCGAACTCCCATCAGAATGCCAAAGTTGCGAAAACATCACGCTCTGGACTTTTGGGGGCATTTAAATGTTTTTTTTGTTCTAATAGCGGTCGAAGAGTTCGATCGATTAATCTTGACCATACTTTCAAGTTCCATTGACTAAAATTCTGTCCAAGATCCGAAATTTCTTTTGGAGTTTTTGTAGCTCATCGAGAATTATTTTCCAATACCCCGAAGATATAAATCTATATAAATCTAGTACTATATCAGAATTCCAAAGAAAGTCACTGATTTCGGGAAAAACTTTCATTTTTTTTTTGGTCTTTGAAACTTAATTGCTAATGATAATTAGTAGAATTCATCGGAGGAATACACAACACAACAAAAGCCCAAAATTCCGGAAAATCACACCCTGGGCTTTTTGAGGAATTTTAATGTTCTAAGATAGATGGATAGCCTCCTAAGAGTTTTATCAATTAACCTTAACAAATCCTTGACATCAAAAACGAAGAATGCCCTGATACTATGACGATGCGTCGACCAAAATCATTCAAGTTGGAATTTTCTTCGAAGTTCTGGTAGCACCCGAAAAGTTCTACGAATTATCATCCATATTACTTTCTGAGAAAGAAAACGAAAAATATCCACTACTCCGAAAGTGGCCGTGATCTGTTTGAACTTCGAACTACCGTCGGTATTAAAAATTTCTTTTTCAGCACTTTCAAAGTATGTAACAGTGTGTAATAGCCTGATACGAGTAACGAGGCTAATTTTTACGTCAACGGGGAGGTGACTAAGCGAAACATGCATTAACGGCTGCAAGCGTCATATGGTTTGATGCAACATATGAAATCATCGGTACGTTCTCTTTGCAGACAATGTGACTGTAGAGACATTCGTGACAATGTAGCTTGCCATATTGAATTCTGAAGGTAATTTTCCTACTTGGTTTCAACAGGACGGTGCTTCGGCACGTTAAAGCCGACAAACTGTATATAGCTGAACGTGAAATTTCCAGTGCTCCTTGAGTGACCCAAAAAATTCCAGATTTCATACCGTTCGCCTTTATCTGTGAGGTCATTTGAAGACTATGCTGTATGTGAAGAGTATCCAAAGCCTGAATCATATCGTGGCGTGCTATGTCGCAATAATTAGAAACTGGACAAACCACTTTAAGTTATTAATAAAACTGAACCTGTTTCCAAACTTATAAATTATCCGAAAAATACCCTACAATATCTGCCTAGTATAGATTGTTAGATCTATTCTTTTTATTTAATTTGTACGGTTGGTACACTTTATTTTAAAATTAATTCCGCCTTCTTAAAAAAAATTTATAATAAGTTCATATAACATAATTTGACAACGTTGAATTCCAGAAGTTATTTCCTGTAGAATGTTGAGTGCGCCCACGTAGGTCGCCAGTGTAACATTCTACTTTCTTATCAGGTACTTTGAGATAATGTAGAATGCATTAGGTCTTCAGGGATCTCTCCATGTGATTTGACACTTACATACTAGATGTCAGTTTAAAACCGTGAGAAATATTCTACACTAATGATATCTAACAACAATGAAACCTACACATATATATATATATATATATATATATATATA
>JAHWXV010078267.1:0-12825 GCA_024586415.1 Phrixothrix hirtus
ATATATATATATATATATATATATATATATATATATATATATATATATATATATATATATATATGTTGACTGTATCTTTAATGCGGCGAGGTTGTGATGTAATGCACCTAGTCTCTATATTGGGTACGTTTTTTAGCCTCACTTTAGCGCAATGCATTTTCATGCGGGTAATTTATCTAATTTTGATTAAAGTTAAAAATTCGTTGACCAGCCTATTCGAATTGTTTATCTTAATAAGTTTTAAAAATAGCTGATGAACTCTGATATGTATCTTAATTTTTCTAGAATCCATAAAAATAAGTTGGTTACTTTTTTTAGATGTTGATAAATTAAATAGCAAAGTTTTATGTAATTTATAAATGTTACCAATACTATTCTGTTTTAATGCAAAATTAAACAAAAACAATCGTAAGTATTAAATTTATCAATAACAGCTGCAGTAATTACATGCAAATTCTGAAATTAATATTTAAGCTGAGAACCTTAATGAGGTATAATTTTCTTGAGGGGACATTAACCAGTACACAGTTTACAATCCTTTGTTCGACTTAACAGTTGAGTATTTACAGAATGTTCTTCAAATTTAGTGGACTTTTTGTTACCGTATTATTTTATCAGGTACAACTCGCTGAAGCAGGTAGGTTATTGAATGTTTTATACCAGAAAGTCTCTTAAAGAAAAAAGTTGTATCATAAATTATTGCAAAATGGTAAATGTTTAATTTGTTAACGAGTTTACATTGTTGTTTATTTATGTACAAGTAATGCTAATACACACAGTTTTATCATATATGTAATTATTGCCCCCATTGATAATTTCCAAGAGTAATAAATTTATTGACCTGTATCAGTAGTCCTTATATGTGACTTTTCCAAAAGAAAACAGTGATTTATTTACTTATAATTTTGTAAATAATTTACCTACTTCAAAATTAAAAACATATTTTAATTCATAAGATAAAGAAATTTATAAAAAAATATTGGAAATGCTATATGTACCCAATACTATTTTCTTGCACAAGTAAGAGCGCCTTTAATACTGTAAACAGCAGATCTAAGTAAACGTTCAGGAATACATTACAGTTTTTGCAATCAATTCTTTCAGTTGACGAATTGTCGTAAGCTTGCTTAAAAATAACCGTGTTTTTAGATGACACCAAAGTGAAAAAACCGATGACCTGAAGGTCAAATGGCTGGACAATGTTTGCTGATAATATGACGACTACTGAAAATATTAAACAAAAACGTTGTGAAATGCACTAACAAAATGTGTTGTTGCCATGACAAATGACAACATTAAAAATCGCATTTTTTAAGTAATTAGGCGGTATCAAAGTTTCTAAATCTGTACAAAAAATAAAAAGCGCACGAGCAGTTTAACTTATGTATTACTTTTTTAAAACCCTATTCATTTTGTACCGATATAACCACACATTATATCATTTAAATTTAACTTTAATTTCATAACTGTTAGCATGAATCCTGCCATAATAATTAAAATGTTTAATACAATTAAAAATGGTGAAATTAGTTCCAAAATATACGCCAGAAAACTGTCAAATTTATTAAAAGACAATTCTGTTCAGCACATCGTTGACATTTTTTGGTTGTGTCACATAAATTCCTCTTTAAGAAATCCCCACCCAAAGATCCAGTTAATTCATATAGGGAGACCTCACAAACCATGCAAGAGGACTATTGCTAGTAAGAGGTCCCTTTTGAAAGTATATCTGCAACCATTCCCGAGTAATTCTCACATTATAAGCTGGAACATCGTCATACAAATCGTTTATGTGGTTTTCTGCATTTAACTATATGGCACCATCACCTGATCATCTACAATATCTACCAAATATTCAGATTAAGTTTTTTTCATGCCCAAATTCCCGAGGTTCAGGTGGATTTTTATTTACTCAAGCATGAGAATTGTGCTTATTAAATATGCTGTTTCAGGTCAACGTGCATTCTCGTCAGTTCACAACATTTTCATAATTAAATCAGGTTTCTCATTTAACATACTCAGTATGACTTTATAACCTTTTGTTTATTTGTGTAGCTTTGTATATACTATACTTTCTGATTTTATGAATAATATGTTTTAGTTTTGGTTACAATAAGTACAGTGTTTTTCTTGTACGCTAAATTTGGTTCAACTAGCTCAAAGTGCGAATTAAAGTAGAGACTCATTAAATACTGTAAATTAGCAATAAAACCTTCTTACACTAAGAAAACTGTTAACATGAGGGGGTTCGTTAGAAAACAATCACGACTCAATTTCAATTAAATTAAAGTTAAATTCTGCAATTATGTGATGGGCAACTTTGTATTTTATCATTCCATAGTAAAACAACGGATTATGTAATAAACAAAGTTTAACCTCTCAAAAATAATATGAGGTATGATCAACAAAAATTATATGAACAATAACGTTTAACCTTTCAAGGTTAGTGTGTGATAGGATTAAATAAATAATACATATTATATATTATATCCTTTTTCAGGGGGCTTAATGGGATAGAATTAAAATTCAAATAGTTAATAACTAACACATGAACATTTATTTCCATACATTTTTTTATCCACGCATACTTTATTTCTGTTATCCCCATTGACTACATTATAACATAGATTGATTCTTGGTAATAATTACATTACAATCTCCCACACTAATAAGAAAACAATTATTTAGATTAATAACACGTAAAAATTCTAACTACAAAATAAAAAATGAAAAAAGTAAAACTCAGCACATAATTAAAAAAGTGTCTTAGTAGCTGACGTGGTCTTTGTGACCTTCGAACTTGAACTGACTGATGGTATCATTTCAGAAACATTTGTTTGCTTCGACATGATTCTCACGTCTGATGAGAATTTCTACTAGTTCCATGGGAGCTTCAATTTTTGTATTACCCTGAAATGTAACTTTTTTTTCCGTTTTACATTAGATTCGATGAGTTGATTCACATGGCGTTTCAAAAAGTAACCATCATCTAATTTAATTTTGTAATGTAGGGTTCCGTATTTTCTTACTACGGTCCCAAATTTCCACATTGGCTTATTGACCGGGTACCAACGCACTTGAACACTCTCTCTCTCATTGAATTTTCGAACTTTAGCAAGGTTGTCTGGTTTATTAACACATTATTTTAGTGGATGTAACGGATCTAATTTAATTCAAATGTTTCTTCCTAAGTAAAGTTCTGCTGGTGTCTTACCACATTGCAGTGGTGTAGCTCTATAGCGGAATATTATTTCCTGTATTTTCTTCTATTTCGGCCCATTTAGACTTTGATTTGACTTGTACCATGAAATAGTGTCCTTGAAAGGGTCCTCCACTCTTTCGAAATTTTCTTTTGGCTCGTCCCAATGATGTAATTGTTCTTTTGGAGGATCTTTTTTACGAGACATCAATTTTCACATTTTGTTACAAGATTTTCAATATCTTTCACAATATTCAGCCAAAAGGAATACTTACAAGCCAATTGCTTCATTTTAGGATCAAGAAAATTTACAGTTTTTGCGGATAAAAGCGGTAAGTGGAGATACTATCATTGAAAAATTTGGAATAAAACGTCTGCATCATGAAGCCATATCAAAAATACGACGAACTTCATACACAGATTTAGGAATCGGTATTTTTAAAATTGTAGAAACTTTTTCCAAATCCACCAGAAGTCCTTTCGAGTTCACAACATAACCAAGATATTTAAGTTCTGACTTAAAAAATAACATTTATCTTTACCTAAAGTTAGACCTTCTTTGGTCAAACGAGAAAGTACTTTGTCCATAACTTCAAGATGTTGGTTAAAATCAGCTGTTAAAATGATTACGTCATCAAGATAAACAAAAACAAATGGTTCTAAGTCTGGTCCAAGGATAGTATCGACCAATCTTTGCGACGACGCGGGAGCGTTAGAATGTCCAAACGGCATTCGCTTGAACTGAAAGAGGCCTCTGTTCGGAACGGTAAAAGCTGTATATTGTTTAGAGATTTTTTCCATGAGAATCTGCCAGTACGCATATTTTATGTCTAAAAATGTTACGTAACGGGCATCACGCAGACGATCTAAAATTGAAGACACAAGGAATTATCACAAACTTTATTTGATTTACGGAAACCTACACAAAAAACATACGACTGGTCTTTCTTTTTGACTAATAAGATGGGATTTGACCAGGCACTATTTGATTTTTCGACTACGTCAAGCGACAACATTTTGTCTAATTCGATATCAATTTGTTTCTGGATGGCAGATGAAACTGGATACCATCTTTGTTTAATTGGTGGAGATGAAGTCTTAATTTCATGTTTAATAGATTTAGCACAACCTAGCATATTTGGTTCAGTCAAAAAATATTTTTCAATAAGGTCTTTTAATTTTGAACATTCTTCAAATGATAAATCGGTACGAGATTGTAAAGAAACGGAAGGGGAGGTAATTCTCTAAAAGTTCAGGTTTTGAAAAATGAAATTCGCCTTTAAAAATGTCAGGCACGATAGCTATTGTTTCCCAAAAATCAATGCCCAAAATTAGAGCATGCGGTACATCAGGTACAACTAAAACGTCTAAAGAAATTGTTTTATTACATAAAGTCAACGGTGAAGGTACGGTACTAAGAGTCGTTAAATAATTTCCATCGGCAATACGGCATTCAACAGAATTCTTTTTATTAGGTTTTAAATTTAAATTTAACAAAAGTTTCCAACCTGCGGAACCAAGAATTGTGCGATTCGCACCAGAATCTACCAAAGCAGGAATTTTAATACCTAGAACATCCATAATAACATAAGGTCTATAATCTTCCAAAGATTGTTCCAAAACATAATTTAAGATTGCGGCATTTTGATTATATTTTTGTTTACGGGAATCGATAACATCTTGTACATGTTGGATCGATTTAGAAAAGACTCGAGAGGCGAAACGATCCTTTATTGCCTTCGGCGCCCATTTTTGTGGATTATATGACTTTGAACATTTAGGACAAGAGTAGATGGTAAAGTCCTTTTTCCCACAACGAAAACAATAAATTCCTTCTCTTTTTAATTTACACCTGTGACCAAATGTATCGCAAGTTCAACACGTAATTCGAGAATCGTCAATGATGGTACGACGAGAGGAAGAAGTAAGATTTGGTTGTTGATTTCATACATTGGCGGTATGACTAGTAGATGGATTCTGAGTCAAAACGATATTTAAAGAAGCAGGAACTTCAATATACGTTAAATCGGCTTTACGCCTTGATGGCGGCACAAAATGACTGATGGTATCCCGAAGTTGTTCTATTTTTCTACATAAAGAAATTAAATCGCTGATACAACTAACGGTGACTAATCCTTTGATAGAATGGCAAAATGTTTCATAAGAAAATTCGTAAATGACGGTCTTCGGTCATTGGTTCATTTAATCTTAGGAACAAATTTCGCATAACGGCAACATAAATTCCAATACTCTCGGTTTGGTCTTGAGTACGATTACGGATTTCATCATATAATTATTTGACAAGAATTCGTCTTTAAGGGCCTGAACTGATTCAGTCCAAGAATGAACATTATTTCGAATGGAACGATACCAAACAGGTCCTTTATCTGAAAATAAG
The DNA here is from genome assembly GCA_024586415.1 of Phrixothrix hirtus. Taxonomy (NCBI): domain Eukaryota; kingdom Metazoa; phylum Arthropoda; class Insecta; order Coleoptera; family Phengodidae; genus Phrixothrix; species Phrixothrix hirtus. The sequence goes on from JAHWXV010078267.1 coordinate 5,598, forward strand.
TCGGCGGATTCTAGGAATAAATCATTATCAGAAACATTTCGTGATCGCTATAACTCAGCTATACGTTCTAAAAAAACTATATACAGAGGTAAAACGACTACTAGAAAACTAAAGGTTCCGTTTTACAACAGGGATTGATTTTTTACACAAGGATTGTAAATCAACTCCTACATCAGTTGGTTCGGTGGTAGGTTTTACACTAGGACTACTTCGGTCCTGTTTAGATTCGGTATTTACGGATGCGGAGGGTTTGGTGTTACTTTCATCCTCACACACTTCATCCTCACTCAAATCAGATAATTTGTCTTTGCAGGTTGTTATTTCAGAAAATCGTGACATGATTTCAGGTTGTGTCATAAAAGAAGAAATTTTGCTCATAAATTCTTGCTTAAGTTTATGTTCAGAATCAGAGGTTCGCACAGTTGTGAATTCTGCCCAATAAAAATGCAATGTTCCCTTCAACTAAATGAGATTGGGTTTGGTTATGATCGTCTTCAAATATCTTAATCTGTTCGTCCAAAAAGATAAAATTTTGTTCAATGGATGTCGTATCCTACGAAAAAGAATAAGGATACACAGTTACTAGCGGTATTGGTTTAATTTTTGAAAGCGCCGAACGTAGAAAACGGTGTAAAGATGTTAAAGATCATTCGATGGAAAGTCCGTAATTCATAAATGACCTATTCTCTAGTTAATGACATAGCATGTAACTTAAATGGCATCTTGAAAAAGGTTGGAAACTAAATAAAATAAAATTAAAAATTATAACTGAAGAATACTAAAAAGTTCGAAACAGAGTTTCGGTTCTGAATATACACGGTCCAAAATAATTTAAATATACACAAATCGAGGCCACCCGTTCGGGCGCCAATAATATTTTTGTCATAGGTTAAACTGACAATAACGCATGCGGAAAAATTACGAGTGCTTAACCACGGCCGGCAAAGCTACAGTGGAGCGAGGTGTGGTTAGTCCATACTTGCGAGACTAAACACTGTAGAATCAAGACAAAATCGGTAAAAAGTGGGCGGCACTGTTCTCAAGTCAAAATTTCAATCAGACGATGTTTTCAAAACACCCTGTACATCACGATGTTAGTAACGTACCTTAAAAGTGGAAACAGACACTCTATTGGTACTGCGGATACTGGATTAAGACTGAAAAGAAATGTACTAATGCTAAAGGTGCTCACTTATTTATAATCGCTCTGTATTTATAAAGCAATGCAAAATGCTAACAGAAGCTTTAAATATTATTTACCTTACTTCCAAAAATTTAGGGCGTGTATATTGTTAATTTATCTAATTGAGCTTTATATTTTTAGGAAAGTGTTATATCCACCTAAAATAAATGCTTTATGACTTCCGTTACCGAAAATTATTAAATTGCTATCTAACTAATTGTACACGCATTGTATCATTATAATTACACGTGAGGTTTTAAACTAGTGAAGTAATAACCAAAATTGAGCACAAGAACACCATTATATAAATAATTTTGCACAAAACACACATACATATATACACAAATTCAATAATGGTTTCAGCAACTAAATAGGACTTAAATTCTAAGAACAAAGAACATTAGTTAACGTAATTTAGGCTCGGAATTGTTTATTTACAAAATCCAGCTTATTATTACAACTGGAAGAGATTGACTGACGGTGACAAATAATAAACGAATCTTAGATTTCGCTAACGACACACAATATTTAAAAGAAAATGCATAAGCAACGTATTTTTATGTGGTTACTCAAATTATTATGAAAGTAGAAATTCTAAAACTAACGGATTAAAGTACAATAGTAAAAATGATTTGAACAATTACCTTTAATAATTAAAATTACAAACGTAAAATGTTTCAATGAATTAATTTTGATTCAACGCTACTACAGGTATTTCAAATCCGTAATTAATTTATTTCCTCAATATTTGTATATGAAGGACGGCAGCGTCCTTTATCTAGTCTTTTACGCTTAGGCGTAACGTAAACCTTCTTCACCAGGAGTGGAGCAAGCAAAGAAAGACAAAAAAAATAGGACACTTACAGGTGGAACAAGCGCTCTTGACTCGGAAAATACCTTTAGCCCTCAGTTTTTAGGATTGATAACCACCCAGAGGTAGGATGATGCTTAAATGGAGTTGGCCGTCTTTCTATTGAATTAATTATCCCAAACACTTTGGATCTACTGCCAGAATGCCTAAGCCAGGTAGGTACTTTAAAACTTCAATTGAGGCAGTACTATTTTCCTAAAAGAAATAAAACACTTCCGAACAAGATCTGATCACTTTCCACACCACCTTAATTAAGCGTGTCTATAAGATGACTGTCCCCTTGCTTCGTAATTTTCTCACGGGATTGTTGGTAATCCGCCCGATTAGGTCATATTCCTTCTGCACGGCGCCGAGAAAAATATCTTTACACTTGTTGAATTGTAACCCAGTTAATTCTTTCTTAAGCTTCACATGGTATCGTGTCCGTTAATTCCTTGTGTGCATAACTTTAACCTTGTTTGTTATTGAATCGTGAGCTTATGTACATTACAACAATTTTCTAAAATGTCTGACGTAATAATAACGAAATTTTTAACGAAAATGACTCGGCAATATTCCAAAAGTAAAAATACGAGGTGCATTCAAATAGATTTTTAATTTAAGTTTATCTTTCTTTTATACGATGAATTTCTGAATTATTTTAATGAATCCTATTTATTTAATTAACGTGCATGGTACTAAATATCGCTTAATTTATATAATGTTATTAAACAAACAGCAGGAGCTGACAAATATAAATATATCAGACGTTATATTGACATAGTATCTAAGATTTCGTTTTCGAAAAGAAAGCAGGTCTCTAAAAATTTTTCCCCTGAAAACATTTATTATCCTCAACCGAGTTTGAGCCAATGCCGTGTGGCTCAAAGGCGAACATACTAACCACTGCACCATTGATGTTATATAATATAATAGGAATCCTAATTAGAAATTCTTGACTTCAAGGTATTGTGGATAATGGAAATAATATAGACCTTTATTGAAGTATCAAGTACCTGCTTGGCGTTTGTAACAGTAATATCCAAGTAATTTGGGATCGGCCTTTCAATAAAAACGTGACCAACTTCGTTATGTATCATCCTACCCAAATCGAGTTACCGATCCTAAAAGTTAGATAGTAAAATCACAATCCGAATTTAGAGCGTGTGTTCACTTGTAGGTGTCTTATAATTTCTCTTATATTTCCTTTGCCCATCTCGAAATTTAACAAGAAGGACTATTTTCGCATTTCCCGTAGCTACAAACTACGTGCTATCACCACTGGTCTATTTTTTTTAAAGTGCACAGTAACGTAAAATCTAGTTAAAGAACGTATTGTTCGTTTTACCTAAATATTCAAGAAATAAATGAATTACGGACTAAAAATATTTACGGTAGCTGTAAATCAAAGTTGATTTAGTAAAACATTTTATAATTAGAATTGCAACCATCGAATTCTTAATTTTACCTGTATGATTATTACTTAAAATACCCGGGGTTATCCATTTTATTTATGTGTTATTACGACGTCTCTTGTTCTTTTAAATGTTATGTCGTCGACAAAGCCTAGAGCTCTTTCCTAAAAGTGGTTCCGCTATTCAAACCTTCCAGTTACAATAGTCAGCTGGTTTTCGTAAATAAATTGACACGAGTCTAGTTTTTGTCAGCCAATGTGTTGTGTTTATAGAATGTAAGTTTTGCTTAATTTCATACCTGATTTTATGTATAAATATATGTGTAGTTTGTGCAATCAAACAATATATAAAGGTGTTCTTGCGCTAAAATTTTATTTCTTATTTAATCAACTTACAACCTAGAGTGTCATTTAGTTTTACAGTGCGCGTGCAAAAGGTTAATTAGTAATTTGCGAAATGTTAAAAACTAGAGGTCGTAAATTATTTATTTCTGAGTTAGAGTAACATTTCTCTTTTAAATAATTTAAAGTTCAATTAATTAATTAAATGATATATAGGGTGGTCAGTTTTAAAACCAGCCCGTAGTTATTTTATTCAATGCATATTACGCTCTCAATTTTTGCAAGTAACGTAACTAATAATTGAATCTTCGGTTAACCTTATTTCAGTGGTTTTTATATACAGTGTGATCATAAGTAGATGAGCATCTTTAGCATTAGACCATTTCTTTCAGTTTTAATCCAGTTTCTGCAGTGCCGTTAGAGCGTCTGTCCCGCTTGAAGGTAAAGTCATTAAGATCGTGACATTCAGGGTGTTTCCTATATATCGCCTGTTTGCAGTTGTCTTGAGAACAGTGGCGCCCACATTTTACCGATTTAGACTTATTATTCCTACAGTGTTTAGCCTCGCAGTACCGAACAACCACACCTCGCTCCACTGTAGCTTTGTCGGCCGTGGTTAAACACTCGTGAATTCTGCCACATGCGTTATTGTCAATTCGGCCTGTGACACACCTTCTCACAATAATTTTATAAGCGTAAAATGGGCACAGCCTATAAAATAATTTAGTAATTAAAGAAACTTTATTAAAGTGTTGAATACTGTTATCGGATAGTTTTATAAACACCTACACGGGCTGTAAGAAACATTTTTAAGAACATTATAATTATTGCATTAAAGTGTATCATAATATTGTTAAATCAGTCATAAAACAACAAATTCTTACTTAATAAACGATTTTATAAAAGTTGTTTTAACAATCCTTCTAAAAATTGTCTAAATATTTTGCTACGTGGTCCTGCAAAAATAAAACGAATAAGTTTTTAGCTGTAATTCATATCTTTTTAATAACAAAATGAAATCCAGCACATTAAGAAACATCTAGAAAACATTAATATAATTCTGTATACGTACTTTTCTATTCAAATATTTTGGACTGTCACAACTAATAAGAAGCCAATTTTTATTGCCAAGAAAAATTTATTGTAAATTATATGCTATATGCGAAGGCTAAGCTGAATTTGTTGTCGTCTGCCCATCCAGCTTAATCGCGCTGACAAGACCTGCACACCTGAAGAAAACTGACTTTCTTGGAGAGTTGGTACATCAAAAAAGGGAATATAAGTTTCATCACCTGTAACAATTTTGGGAAGAATTTGGTACTAGCCATTATTTAAAACATGTAGCGTTTTCTGGCAAATTTGGACTCGTTCTGCTTTTTGGAAAGGATTTTCGTGGGGCACAAAAATGCTAACAACTTTTTTTAAATGCAGATGATCATGTAGGATAGCTGAGGATCCAATCCTAAGTTGATGGTGTATTACCGCATAGGTCACTTTATTGTCATCTGCAATTACCTTTTTAACAGCAGCACTGTTTTCTTTTGTAACAGCTATAGAAGGACGCTGTACCTTTTTAGTGATGAACAGAAGTCGTTTCACGTTCGAATTCCTTATACCAGCGGTAAATTGTAGCCAAGGAAGGTGCTTGTTCACTAAACGCTCAATCCAAACTTTCTTTGCACTATAAGCACTTAATGCTTTTTTGAAGTTGTAGTACACTATAATTCGAAAATGTTCTCTTAATAATTCTGTTTTTATAAAACGCTATACTATTCTGCAATTTCCTTATGCAAACAGTTTTACAATATCGTATTTTATAAGATGAAAGCATATTTTCGTCTTATTCTGTTTTTATTTTTTAATTGTCAATACCTAATGTTAACAGTAAAGTTTATTAAATTTATAGTTCACTCATAACATTTTCGTGTTTGCTCTCAAATAACAAAAAGATTTACTAACGACAATTACACTCATTTAAATTAGAATACAAAATCCCTTGGATGATGACGTAATTACTTTGTTACAAGTGCGTTGAAAATATACAAATTTATAGATTAAAATGATATTAATATAAGCTGATATTAATAACGACATACAATTTTGTTGTACTGTATGTTCTTCTAAAAATTTGGTAAATTCCTAAAATTTTATCTTGTGCACAGTACGTGACCGTTCGACATAAACGTTCGCTGAAAGCCTTTTAAAAGGAACTTAACAAAAATTAGTACCCGGGTTGCTTTAGATGATGACGTATTTACCTTATTCAGTTGGAGTGGACTTTTGACAATGTACAAAACTTTAGGTTAAGAAGAATGAGAAATGGCCCACTTCTGTTAAATATTTTCCAGGATGTTAAAACAGAAGATATTTCCTTTACACAGAAAAATAAAAGGTTACCAAGTGAAATATTAACATTTCTATGTATCTATAAATATTAAATAAACAGATAAGCTGTATAATAATCGTAAACTTTTCGAGTTTTGTTAAGCTGTTTATTTGAATATAAGAATATCACTTACAAACATCTTGCATTGTCAAATACTTAGCAACAACTGCCCGTTTTGTGGGTAGGAGAGGCATAGGGTAGTTTAAATATAGCATACCACTTCCTAAGAACATAGCGGGAATTTTAAAACTTAAATATTGAACATAATTGCAAATACATGCCCCCCGACTTGAAGGACTGTACTTCAAAGAACATAAATGGAGTAAAATTTAGCGTAAAACAATTTTAATTATCTGTAGGTAGTGGACATAACTTAACTAACGCTCTTTTATACACACCACAAGCGGTTTTCACAGTAGCGACACGCACTACACCATCGGATCCCGGATGAACTGCAATTATGCGCCCTAGGCTCCATTTCAGCGGTGGTAAGTTTTCTTCATTCACTACCACTAAGGTTCCTATTTGCACGGATGTTTGATTTTGTCGCCACTTTGTTCGTGTCTGTAACTCCCTTAAGTACTCTTTCATCCAGCGTCTCCAAAAATGCTGGGTGATCTGTTGAAGGTGCTGAAATCTTGATAATCTGGATTGCTTGATTTCCAGCAAGTTTGGCTCAGGTACGGCTACTAAGCTTCGACCGATCAGGAAATGAGAGGGTGTTAGTCGGTTGAGGTCACCAGGATAATTAGACAAAGGGGATAAAGGTCTAGAGTTAACCACAGCTTCAATCTGAGTAAGAATTGTGTATAATTCTTCGAAAGTTATCGTGGAGTTGCCAACTACCCGTTTTAAATGAGATTTGACTGACTTGATGCCCGCCTCCCATAGGCCCCTAAAATGAGGTGATCGCGGAGGAATAAAATTCCAAGTTATGCCTTCCATGGCAAGCCAATTATGAACACCGTCGCTAGTTCATTTTGAGCTCAAACTCCGAAGGAATTTTTTCAGTTCTGCGTTAGCTCCTATAAAATTAGACCCGTTGTCTGAATA
>JAHWXV010078271.1:0-17717 GCA_024586415.1 Phrixothrix hirtus
AGTAATGAAATTTTATTTTACTATTTGGCGTAATTGCCATTTTATTATGAAGGTCAATAGTAACCTTCAATTTCTCTAGATTATCTAATCCTAATAACATCAAATTGATTATGAAAATTAAATAGGTGAAATTTTAACTTCTGATGGGCTGTGTTGTTAAATAACTTTGGAATGAGGTCGACTGTACTATATTTTCCATTAGATAACCCATGTGCAGTATAAATTTTAAATGGATCTTCAATTATCGAATTTTATATTGCTATTTCCGGTTTTATAAATGATTTTGTGCTAGCTGTATCTAACAAAATTTTAAATTTATTTTCAGAAAATAAAACGTAAGGTGATTTGCTTCGGTAATCGCTCGGGTTCATAAATTCTATTCTTGGAGTGGATTTTGTTCCGAGGCTTGTACATAAAAAATTGTCAGTTCGGTGGCTTACCGATGCCGTTTGATTTGTTCCTTCCGGAGCTCTATTATACTTATCTTCCATATGGTGAAATAGATACACATTATAATGAAATCACCAGGTTCAGTTTTGTGTAATAAGAACAGATAATTAAAAACATTAACTTCGCCCTAGAAATACGAGGCGTTTGTTTTAAGTAAGTATCGTTTTGAAATTCTGCACCGTGAGCGCTACGGTGGCCTTCTACGCTTGCCTGCTGTGTACCTACATTTACTGACAAGCCACAGACACCATTACTGAAAGATTCGACCGTGCTTACGTTTGTTTGTCACTATTTAAAATGCCATTCCCTTTCTTAGTGTTAAAGGCATTAAATCGGTCGACATCAGTCGTCCGATCAGTGAAGTGTATGAGGACAATATTATGCGTGTAGGAATGGTACGGAAATGGGTTAGATCTTTTAAAGATGGCCGCGTGAATGTTCATAATGGGGAACGAAGTGGGCGAGTTTCTGTCATTCCTAAAAATTTGGCTCAGAAGAAGTGAGAGACAACAGACGCTTTATGATTTCATCGTTATCTGATGTGTTCTCTCAAGTTTTCAGAAGTGTTCTCTATGAGGTTATGACCAAATGTTTAAGTTATCGAAAGTTGTGCTCACGCTGGGTACAGAACATGTTGACTGAAATGCACAAAACCAAACGTGTAGCCAGTGCTTTGACTTTTCTTGAACGGTACAGTAAAGAGGGTGTTGTTTTTTAAGCCAAGTTATCATAGGCGATGAAACGTAATCGAAACATCGATCCACGCAATGGCGGCATTCAACATCAACCAAGAAAGTGAAGTTCAAGCGAACAATTTCAGACCGGAAAATCATTCGTACTGTGTTTTGAGACAGAATGGGGGTGTTTCTTGTGAATTTTTTGCCTGGTGGTGACAATAAATTGTACAACATATTGTGAGCCCTTAAAAAAACTGCGCCGTGCGATCCAAAACAAAAGGCGAAGCATATTGAGTAAGGGGATCGTTTTACTTTAGGAGAATACCCGTCCACACGCCGCTTCTCGAATTGAAGACTTCATCGCATCTTTTCACTGGGAACAACATCACCACCCTCCATACAGTCCCGATCTTGTACCCAGTGACGACCACTTGTTCCTACATTTAAGGGAGCATCTGTCTAGTCAGCGCTACGATGACGATGTTGAGGTGAAAACGGCTCTGTTGCAGTGGTTGGAAAATCAGGCGGCAGACTTCTATGAGAATGGGATTCTAAAGCTGACTGTTCGATACAATATATACCTCAATATTGGTGGATATTATGTAAAAAAGTAAATTAAGCTACAGGTTTTCATGTAAAAATAAAATTGTTAGGAAAAGTTTACTTGTTTTTTTTTATTTTAAAACGGTGCTTACTTAGAATGCACGCCTCGTAGCATTATTTGTGTCGGACAAATAAAAGTATAAATTTTTCATTAAAAGGGTATAAAATTTTAGGATAAAGAAGACTAAAGACAACTAGTAAAAATCATTTTAGTTAATTAATGTAGACATTCCGATTTATAATACATTAATTTGGATTTGTACAATGCTTCTATTTCAATTTAAAATACTTTAATACAATTTAAATATTACAAGATCGTCAAGATTTAACACTTAGGGTTTTAAAAGTTATCATAACTTTAATGGTAATACTAAACATTCCGAAAAAATTGTCAGGATTCTGAAAAACGTTGTTATTGAACGGAACTTCTTGAGCTTTAATTTCAATATGCAAAAAATCTAGAAAAATATTCTACTATTTGTTTTATGATTTTGCACAATAAGCGTAAGATGCTACTCTGAACACTTAAAGGGCAATCTGAACTTTTATAAAGTCATATATAAGTTCTAATAATTATTAATGCCAAAACGCGAAGTCTAATATTTTAAAGGTTTTTATGCTTTCTCCTGTCTTATGTGAGAAATAAGACAATTTTTACTACTTAGTATATTTTGTGCTGATAAGCTTTTGGCGGTGATCAGTAAAAGGGGTTGAATAGTGGAGGAACGAAAAATATTCAAGATAATATATATTAGTTCGATAGTGTGTAGAAATGAATGGAGCGCAGTTTTAAAACTATCAACTAGCTATTTTAACAAACACAGGAAAAATCAAGTCAATATATGTTCTTAACATCATGCCAAAACAATTTTCAAACCCGTTATTTTCCCCATTATAAAATTCAGTGCTCTCTGATCTTGTTGGCTTGTAACATGCGTATTAATAATAAATTATAGGTTTTAACCAGATAGTGAAGCTCAAATTAATTATAGTTTACTCAAAATAGCCTCCAGGTTGAAAGATAAAGTTTTCAATAAAATTAACCATGTTTTTGATTTATGAATACCCTTGGGTTTGAACTTATTCAGTCTCTTCACTAACATATATCGGTAGTGGACATAATCGTGGAAACGCCAGTTTCTCAACACTACTTCGCGTTTTCACAGTTGCAACACTAGCTTGGCAATCTGGACCTGATTGTACCATTTTCATTCGTCCAAGATGCCACTGCGTACTGAGGGTATGGTTCTCCTTGATAAGGACAAGAAAACCTGGTTGTAATTTACAGAAGTGGATTTCCATTTGACTCGCACTTATAACTGAAAAATATACACTTTAGCACAATTGTTGAATTTGTTGGATTCGTTGATACCTACCCAGTTTTTCTGTAGATATATCGTCGACCTTACGATCAGGTAAGCCGCTAATAGGTCTTCCGATTAAGAATTCAGCTGAGGTGAGGGTTTGCAAGTCTGGGAGATCGGGCAATTGGGGAGCTTAAGGACACTCTCTATTTGAATTAATGAAGATTGAAATCCTGACAGCTTAGCAAATCATGGGTCGTAACTCGTTTCAAACGCAATTTTGTTATTTTCGCCCTCTCTCGCCTGTTGCCGCTAAGAGATGTTTACACTTCTGAATGTGTTGATAATTACCTCTTGATTACGTGATAAGTGTTGATCTACTTCATCCAGCTCCGATTTTGCCCCAACAAATATTTTCCCGTTACTGGAGAGAGATATAGAGGTTAACGCCGAGTAGTGGATCATCTAAAAGCCGCAAGAAATGCTTGCGTTGTGAGGTATATTGTCCGTTCAAGACGTATAGCACGTGTAGTGAAACATACAAATAGGCATGCATAATTTGTACGTTTTGGCACCCCAACCTTGAGAGACCTTGATTTTAAAGTGACATGCACAGCCCATCCCGACCCTATGAACAGCAAACGTAGCTCTTAATCTCTGTTGAGGTAATATGCCCATGATGGGATGAATTTCGCGTGGGATAGCTGTAAAACACTCAATTCATTTATGAACAACTTGCCTTTATAAATTCTTACCAGAAATGACGAAAATCGTCTCTCTAGTTGATGATATTAACAGTTGAGTACGCGCATACAGAATCTTCACTTGCTCATGCTCAAGGAACAGCCTAGTTAAATGATATTTTGCGTATTGAATCATAGGATACTTTTTATCGTAATTGTAGCTTATTAAACGCAGTCACCCATCGACTCTTAAAATGGTGGATTTAAAAGCCGGTTAAACATTTTTTAAATTTTTGGGTGCCTCAATGTCGGGATGAAATGTTTGATGTGCGAAATTTACAATGAAGAATAATGCCGTTTGTAATTCACTGGCCGTTAATGTCCCAACAAGTTTTAACCTGAGTTTTTACAACTAGTTATAAATTTCAGATTAACGCAACTACTCTTTGCAACTTTGTAAGTGACGATCACTTGGAAATCAAGTCCCTTACTATGAACAGTTGATTTCTGATATTTTATTGTTATATTAGAATCAATTTCAGGTCATCAAATTGCACCGTCTACTAACCATTTTGGCCTACTTCAATATAATTCTAAGTCCCTTAACTTCCTTGGCATTACACCTTTAACATTCCATCAGCTGGACTATCGTCAAATTTGATATGCATCCAGATCATTTTTGTTATGACACTTTTAATTAAAGAAACTCGTTTTGCGACAACGGTTTGTAAATTGTATGGGCTCACTTTGCACCATATTAAAGAAGCAGCTGAATTTGACCACAAGTATGTTTGATTGACAGCTAATGTCCAAGTTTTCCATATCCTTTCAACTAGTATTGTCAACAGTACCCTTGCATCTAGCTCTAGCCTTAATTTTGAAATTACTTTGACCGGTGCTACTCGAATTTTAGAGTCAGTAAATTCACTATAAGTTAAATTTCTTGGTTCACACTGCTCAAATAAAAACGCGCTCCATATGCACCTTGTGATGGATCAGCAAATCCCTATACTTGAAAATTTACTGCGAATTTGTATATGACTTGTTGACTAATGCCTAGATCCGTTATCTCAGCTAATTTTTCCCTGAATCGTTCCTATTTGTGTTGGATGTCCAGGGTCAGCTTGTCATTCCAAGTTAGTTTATGCAGCCATAATTGTTGTAAAATGATTTTGCAATTATTATTTCCGGGCCTAAAATTCCCAGAAGAGCAAAGATTCTAGCGATATCTGAAAGTATTCCCCATTCGTTCATGTTTGTTGACTTGAAAACCGTAATATTGAATTTTAACAAATCATGATTGCATATCCAGTATAATCTTAAAGCTTTTGTGGGAGTATGTTCCCCAAAATGTAATTGTGAACAGGATTGAATTCATTGTAGTTTCCTTAGCACTTAAGCGCTAATTAAGGTTAACCTGTTGAGAGTAAGGTCTCCTTGTTTAAGAATAGCTCAAACGTCATGAAATGTTTGAATGGCTTCTTGTTCACTTTCACTCTCTGTTAACATGTTATCGACGTAGAAGTTATTTTTAGTTATATTTGACGCTTTTGGGAAATAATTATGATTTTCACACGCCAATTGCTTTAAGCATCGAAGGCAACGAATGCTGCGGGCATTATGCCGTAAGTAACGGTATTTAAATTTGAAGAGCGTTATCTGGATGTACCCTCTAAACAACTCGCTGTAGGGATCGTTGATCAGGATGTATCCAGATATATCGATAAATGTTTTTATATCAGTTGATAGTACAATATTATGCGGCCTAAATCGAGTAAGACCATCTAGTATTTCATTTAGTATTACAGGACCTGTCAGTTGCAATTGGTTAAATGACCAACTGGAATCAGATACAAATGAATCATTGAAGACTCACCTCCAGTGAATGCTTTGGCTAGTTGGATTGATTACTCCATGGTGCAGAACAAAATATTCAATGCATGAAGTATTGTCTGTTACATTTGACTTAATGTCCTAACGTCTCGTATTCTACCAAAAATGTCATATATTTTGTACAAATCGTGATTTCCTTCTAATCGTTGTTGTAACTTAAAGAATTGCTCTATTTCCCATTGTTTGCTGTCTCCTAACCTTACAACTGGCTTCTTTAGCAGAATTTGAACAACGAATCTTCTGCTACCATTTCTCTGAATGGTATTAACAGACATGGCCACACATGTGGGTAACCGAGCACTTTTTCATTCTAGTTCCTCAAGTTACCAAAATTTTTTTAACTGTTCTTCAATTGTTTGATTCATGTTAAGGTCACTGATATTTGTAAAGGATGAACTTGGAACTCGGACTATGCCTAAAGCAATCTAGTCTAAGTTCAAATTTTGAAATATTAGTAAGTCTGGAGTTAAATTGATCTGTCCTGGTCTCACAAATTCCCAAAAGGTGCCCACGCCAAGTAAAAGATTTGTTGAATCTGGTAGTTGACTTACAGGAAGAATTACTTTTTGCTGACGAAATGCATTACTAATCCTACTAATTAGATAGCAAGATACTGTTTAAATGAAGTCGAATTGGAATGAATTGTATTATTACATTTTTTAATTATATTGATATTGACGTTGCCTATTCCTCAAATTTTCAAACTTGCTTTTTCCCCTTAACTACCTATCTGTTTAAAGGGTTTTAAAAAAATTAAATTTGATTGACTGCCATTATCTAACAGACTTGGGAATGAAAGAAATTTCCCTAATGCAGTTAGAATTCTAACAATACAAACTCTCTGTGATTTGTACACGTATTTGTGATATTGCTGGCTCATTCGCTTTTAGCAGTGCGTTCATATGTAAAGAAACTTACATTTTGTGAAATGCCCAGACATAAACAATTGAAACACAATGTCAAAGATTTGACCTTGTTTCTCCATTTTTGGACACACAACTCTAAAAGTTTTACACATTTTGAAACCCTTACACATTTTACAAGATGTATTCGTAGAAATCGTAACCCTTGAACATAGTTTACCTGTGCATGAGTTTGACCCTGAACGTTTAACCTCAAATGTTTCTAAAGGAGCTATTCTATTTGGAAAAAGCAATTTGAATTCACCAAAGAAAGCAATAAGATTTATTGATTTTGTTGCTTCTCGCCTTTTTCGAGTTTTCCTATTTAATTTTGAATACATTAAATGAACTATACGCGTATCCCACGTGCCTGTCGCTTCACCCAAATAATTTAATGAGCGAAAATTTTTTACAACCGTTTCGAACATTTGTTGTAATTCCCATGATTACTCATAATTAAAGTTATGTAAACTAAAAAATGATTCACATAATTATGAACGAGCACATGTTCGCTATTATATCTCTCGCGGTGTAACTTCAACGTCACCTTACAATTTTTGATGAAAACTGTCCGCTACATTTTGGAATTTCTATTTGCGGTAATTTGATTTATCGATAACTGTTACTTAAACCTACGGAATTTTTAAAATTACGGCCACTTGAAGCGTTTGATTCCGTTTCATTCTTAAATCTTGCATGAAATGTGTTTATGTAATTTTACAAATTTTTATTAATTTAAAATATGCATCTTAAAAAGATTCCCTTTCTACCATCTTAAAATCTAAATATTATTTAACTTCTCTATTCTAATTGAATTTCTTCGAAGTCCTCTAATAAATCTTGATTTTTATTTAATCTTTCCTGTAATTCTGTTATAGTTTATAAATCTCATTGTACCAAATTGTTCTCCAGATTTTCATTTAATTTAGTAACATATTTCTGGACAATGTTAATATCGCTTTTATTGAACGAAGTTTTTTATTTGTAATTTTTAATAGCTTTTCCATTTTGAACTAAATATATTACCTTAAACGAATTAACTAAATTTCTTTTTAATAGGGGTTGATGGGAGTTAACTTGGACTAAAAGAAAAATAAGAAAACTCACTGTATGTCCAGTTGCGTTATAGTATATTACGATACAAGATCGGTAAGTTCCTTATAAAAGGTGGAGAAAAAGTAAGGAAAACGAGACACAAAACCTGTTTTACTAAGGCACCTACCGATCGTGTGACACACGATTTTTTGCGATAACGGCAACTTTCAAGTAATTACGACAATTAGACATCAAACACTTATTCCGTTTCGTAACAGTACTAGTTACCGTTATGAACAATAACGTGTTTGTTATCGTGACGTTACCATGACAATCACAACAGTTCGGGAAATATATCATAAAGTGACAATCAACATAGCCGGTAAATATACAAACCGGGTCGACAGCGCAAAAATTTGATTTTCGTAGGTCAACGATAATAAACTTATTTGCCCTTGAAGGTAAACTCGTCTGGTGCTGCTTGCCCTGCAATCTTCCCTGTCGTTCTTTTAACGCGTTCCCGTTACTTGGATTCCGTTTTGTTTTCTCTTGTTAAAATGCACTTATTCCTTACTTTTAATGTCGCACATCCGGTTTCTTAGGACCATTAATATCGTGGTTTACTGGTATGAAGAAATGAATGACTGCAATTTTGAAATTATCAACTAACTTTGTTGACAAACAAAGGAAAACAAAACCATCACTTTTTCCCCAATATAAAGTTCAATGCCCTCTGATCTTAATGATTAGTGACATGCATATTTACACATAAATTATTAGTTTTAAGAAGATATCTAAACTTAAATTAATTATAGTTTACTCAACAATACATGTGTTTGATTAGACTGTGCGAAAGAGCGTGTTGAAATATATATGGTGGTGTATGCTTTTTGTTTACACATTAGGCAACATGTCGATATAAAAAAACATCAGGGCAGAAGTTTTCACATTTAATAACAGCTTTAGCAGATTTCTTCCAAATTTGAAGGATATACTTGGGTAGGTTTTCTTGAGTTTTAAAAGAAGTTGGATGGAGTGGGGGTGAACAAAAGCTATTCAACTTCTGATGTATTTTTCATTAGACTTTGTAAAAGAGGATATTTGGAGTGTATATCTTTTTTAAAGTAAAATTTCAATACGGCGGGTTTGAAATAAGATGCTTTGAATTAGTTAATAACCAAGTCGTAAGAAGTTGTGCAAAAGTAACATACTCAGTTTCTTGGCGTTTATGTGCGCGAAAATAAGGATTTAGCTCTTTTAGGCACACAAATTCTACAAACATATTGTCCTCACGGTGACAGGAAATAATTTAGTCATATTTACAGGATGCAATAAGTTTTTTTTAACTAATAACACATAATACAATGGTAGAAAATTATCAGAAAAATTAATTAATTAAAATAATTGTGTTAGGGGGTGGTTCAAATTTTGGACCACCGTGCCTTAAAGTCCATACATTATTGTAAAATAGAGCGACTCCTGTTAGTAATGTTTATTTGAATAGACCTAATTCAAAAGAGAATTATGAATACAGATGAGATAACTACAAGAAAGCTAAAACGAATAAAACAAACTAGCTAAGATAATACTATAGTATAATTCTTATATTTAAATTATGTATGAATACATATAATGCAATTTTTAAAGGTTTTTTTCCAAACAGAGCGCCACCTTGCACGTTGTGCATTCCTAGTTGTTTCTAACTGATTTCAGCTTTGTGCTTCACAAAGCACATCTCCTTCTGGTACTTCTTTGAGGTTGATGGCCAGCAGTTTGCCAGCTTATTTCTGGAGAAACTTTTTTATATCTATTTGTTCCTCAGATTGCACAGAGTTCCTATTTTCCCCAGAAATAAGCTGGCAAACTGCCGGCCACCAACTTTTAGAAGTCATATCCATCACGTTTTCAGCAACCAGTCCATCTTTAACATTGCTACGGAAAATTTTGAGGGATAAATTGTCATTCTCAGTCGCTAGTTTGTAAATGACGTGTGCATTTTCAAGTGTTGCATTCAGAAACTGTAAAGAAATTCTGTGCCACCATTTGTGACTTTTTCTGTCTATCTCATAAACTTTCTTTTTTTGGTCAACTTTATCGACGCAATTCATATTATAATTGTAGTCTAGGATAAGTTTAGGTGAATTGATTGTTATTAAATTGGCATCATATTGCCTTCGAGTTATTTGTGATTGATCGTAGATATTTTACAGAAGATACACACATATTTTGTCCTTCCATTGACATGCTACAATATTATCTTTGCACCACTACTCACTTTCTCCTTAATTCATTTTCTTTGTTCCTTTAAATTTTGGTGGTAAAACTCGAATGCCATTTACCGTTCCACAAGCATAAATTTGTTAACTTCTTATTCTTTTATTAAATTAACATTTGTAAAATAATTGTATATAATATACTTTATAGTTTATATTACATAATTCTGATATCATTCCTAGGAGAACGCCTTCACACAAATTTCTTTCAATTTTATGCCCCTTCTTTCCGGCGTAGATTACAAATTTCTCCATATACTCGTGCTTATGAACCAATATCCGCACGTTGTAACTTATTTCCACGGTTTTTTTCGGGATGTACTATTTTTTCTGGCCTGCCTTTAAATTTTGTTATACTTTCATCAACCGCTAACGTTGAGGTGGGCTTATAGTAATTTACAAAGTTTTGTTGTAACTTATTTATATAGCATCTAACTTTATATAGTTTATCGTAATTTGCAGATCCTCGAGTAGGCATCATAATATTATCATCAAGATGTAAGTGGCCTACAATCCAGCCAAATCGGTTAACAATTATTAATTTGGAAGTGTGGGGTCATTCATGTCGTCATGGGCACTCCAAGCACTCCAATTATTCTTATAACTAGAAAATTTCTTAATCCCCATCAGAAAATGTGTATCTAAAGATATTCTTATTTCAGTTTTTGTAATTGATACATATGTTTTCCCATTTTATGTTGCATACAGTTTTGTTTGAAAAACAATATCATCTATTATTGAGTTGACAAATAATTTGCAGAAGATTTCATAAGGACTAAGCTTATTCAAATTTTGAGTTATTGTTGAAGGGCTCTCCTCGAAATTAATATAAGGAGATTGAACAAATCTGTTTATGTGGTCCTAAGTACTATTTGGAGATGTATTTAGAACTTCATCATATTCACTACTTAATCCGTACACTTAAACATCGTCATTAGTTCCAACTATTGTACCTAAAGCAGTAAGGCTAACGACTACATAGTCTGGATCACTATTTTGATCGTCAGAATCAATGACTCACAAGCAGAGGGTGTCTTCAATTAACGTTGCAAGGGCAAGATTATTCAAATCATTAAGGTATTTTCTATGCATATTCGTAATGTCTGGAATGAAAAGAAAGTTGAACGTCACTACCTGCAGGTGGTCCAAATTATGTCCGCATTAATATTGCAGATATTAAAGCAACAAATTTAATAATTAAATCAATTATTACTTAACAGTATTCAATAGAAGTTTACAAATAACAAAAATAATAAAAAACATAAAACGATATAAACAAAAAACACTCAAACACTCGTGTCTGTCACTGAACTAATAAGAAAAACAGATGATAATTTTTCAAAAAACCACGGCGATAGTGCACGCTAGCGAACCTACACTACAATCTGTTTAAATTTTGAACTACTGTGTAGCGATGTGTTTAAAAAGAGGTGGTTCAATATTTTAACCACTATGCATGAAAGTGTTAACGGTACCTCAGCGTATTGTTTTTATAATATGGTATATTCAATACTGAGATATGTTAATATTATTATCGAATTACTTTAACTTTGGCATTTACTCTTATTTTCGTATACGTATGACTAATAACGCAATTTTTATTATATCTACATAATCCATCTTATTAAAAAGGGAACCGCTCAGTTTAATTACAGTGGGATTTTTGATAGATATTTACTAAAGGGAATGCGGTCACACATCCCCTTACCGCGCTCAAACTTCTTTAACTGTTGTGAAGACCGTAAACATAAGAAAGATAGTTTTTTAATTTTTTGAAAGAAATGCATTACTTATTAAGCCGTCGCTCAACCAAATATGTACCGCGGCCAATCTTGCTTAATTTTTACAATCGTAGTAAATCTAGTAGGTGTAGCTTCTTGCAATTTTTAAGACCGCTAGTATTTAAAAAAGTCAATGCGAATAATCATCTAAGTGTTTATCGCACATAACTGTTGTTAGCTTTTGTTGTAGAAGTAAATGGAAAAATTATTTATTGACAACGATCTAAGCGTGATTAGGAGAAGTTATCCGAAGCGAAGTCGACTCGTTTCAACTCCTAATTTTTTAATACTTTACGGATAATATGCTCATGTTTGGAGTGCCAAAATCTATATTTAAAGAGTTGTTACAATTTGTTGTATACAGATTAAAGAAATTACAAGTTCTGATGGTTAACGAAGTTATTCACGTTAGACTTGTTAAAAGAACATTTTAGCAAGTGTGGCATATCATATTCATCTACAACTATAATGAAAAATTTTATAAATAAATTAAATAATACTGTATGTTCGACGAAAAGGGGTCCCCACCATAATACTGTAACAAAACTAATTAATTGTTTTAAAACCTTTATTTAGATTCACTACGATTAGAATTATTTATATAGACTTATTTATCTATATATTCATTTCACAGTACGTTAACAACAAATGTTCATATTTCTATTTATTTATATCAGTAACTAACAGAACAAGATTCTAATTAAAACTAAAGGAATCTAATCTGCTATTTATATAGATAGGAAAAAGGTCCAGAAACGTAAGGAAGAATCTAGAACAATTAGTCGTAATAATGATGTAATGAATTGCAATTCCATGACTCAGTACGAACCTTGACCTTAATTGACAAACATCGGTTATCATAATGAGACATTTGTGACTACACGATCTATCTTAATTATAAGGAACCTACTGGATTATTCCAGAATGTTCCATTATGTTTTTATTGTTTCTAATTTAATTACAATACACACCGTGGTTCACTGCTTCCCGATCGCCTGCAATATAACTGACCTACAACATTCACAGTGTAGGTTGTTAGTTAACAGTATTGTGTGTACTGTGTAGCCGCGTGCAGTGGTATTATTTTTATTTGGTTTTTATTTATTCATGTACATTGAGCGGTATGTTGAAGGTTACATCCGTTCTTATTCCTTTAAAGATAAACGTGAAATTCTATTGAGCAACTTTTGACTCTAATACCCCTTTTAAAAGCTCTCTTTATACATTGATAAAGAATGATGGGCAACTTGTTTTGTCTTCAGTTCTAAACGTAAATGTATGCTTTCCTTGCTGATTCCGAAAGTGGTTAAAAGAATTCGACAGAAAATTACAGTTACCCCTAGAAAGCATACCAGGAAGATTTCCCAGCAGACCGGTATTGAATAAATCACTCGTCATCATCTACTTCAAATCTTACGTCTGTGTTCAAACATTACATCTAGGGGATAAAGTTAAGCAGGCTCAAAATTTACGGCTCATCTCTAAAAAAGATTGTGATAGGTGAACTCGAATCGATACTACATTTTATGAATGAGGAAGTTTAGTTTAACTGTCTAGGTATGTGAATAGACAAACCCATTGCAACTAATCTACTGATAATCCTTACACTGTACAACACATTGCACTTTACAATCCAAAAGTTGAGTTTAATGTGCAGTTTCTGGTGTCTGAATTTCTGGACTTGTATTCTTTGAAACTATTGTCAATTCAGAACATTCATGTTCCAAATTTCGGAAACTTTAACTTCTAGGTGAATGAAAATAAACTGCAGTATTGCGTTTTTCAACAAGACGGTGTTACGTTTCACGCCTTATTAGTCACTGATCCTTATTCAAAGCGCTAAGTCTTTTACCTGTGGAGGTATTTACAAAGCAAAATGTACGAGAGTGAACTGTAACCTAACTTCCTTGTTATTTAGAAAGCAGACTTACCACTACCTTCAAGAGACTTTTACAGATGTGAGTATTTCAAATTAAGTGATACCAAGCAAATTAGCTTGTTTAATAATTATATGTTGACAGATCATAAAGAAAAGTATAATGAATATAAACTAAGCTACTTCGACTCTTGTTGTAAGGAGTAATATTTACACAGATAAGAAAAAACGAGTTGGTTAACAAATCTTTAATTCAACTTTCCCAATTATAAATAAAAAATAATAAGGTATCACACATTCTACTAAAGAATTAGTTCTATTAATTGTAAAATGTTGCAAATAAGATAGCTGAATATACGCTTACACAAACCAAAATATAATTCTTCTATTTATAATTTACTAAAACAACTTAAAGGTCGAAAATACTAAACCAACTGTAGATTCCATTAAATTTGCAATGAAAAAAAGTTCGACTTAAATTAGTTTGTCTTCTGAATGATGCAAATCGTAGATTTGACAGATAAATTTAAGTAAAATAAAATAGTGCCTTTGTATGGTAGCCTAATTAATAATATTCAGTTAAGGCCAATAAATTTCCGCGATCTTAGATAATGAACAATGGCAGTCAAGTATTTTTACTTAATCTGCCACAATTACAACGGAAAGTTTGCAATCATTCACAATTAGGGTAAAATACGATCTCTACTTTATTGAATCTAAAAATATCAACATTCATTAGGTCGACCTCTAAATTAATTACAGCCCAGTAGAACATGGCTAATGTCTTAATCGATATTTTCTAGTTACTACAACCAATCCTTATGTATCACAGCAAATACCAAACGCAAAATTTACAACATAATCTCAGTAAAAGGTAACGAATACATTTGAATTTGCTGTACTAATTTTACATCAACCGATTTAGAATAATAAACTAAATTTCTTACCCACAAAGCAACAGGTTTCTTTTATTGGGCGTTAAATCAAGAAGTAGCTTATTTGGTTGCAACTATAATAACCTTCCCAGACTCCATCAGTAAGTTAGAATTTTCGAACTAAAATTGATCTTGTCATCTTTAATTTGACAACGAGAAGTAGCGTTTCTAAAATTACGGCAAGTGAATAAACGAATATGTGTACAATAAATTGAGATTTCGTTATCAAACTACATAAACTCAAAGGAATATAATTATTAGTGAATAGAAAATCACATGTAACATCGAAGCTTTACACAGCTTAGGACAATAGGTAACGTACACCAAAGCATTGAAGACATCGATCTTAATATTCTAGGAAATGTGGCTTTAGACATGCTATTGCGTCCAAAAAATACACAAAAGCACAGAGGGGTCATTTTGAAGACGTTTTGTAAATTTATAAGGTGTTTTCATTATATATTTTAATATTTTGTGTTGTAATTTTATTTGTTTAGCAAATACAATTTTACAAATTACTGTGTTAATATGTAGTGCATTATAAATGGAGATAGATGGATGATGAGTGTGGTTTGTAACTAAAGGGATACTGCGCACCAAGAGAATCACTCTCTTTTGCGATGTATCTACTATTCTTTTTCGCGATGGAAGTATAATAAATTACTAAATAATTTGCGCCGTACTTCAGAAATCTATGGCGCGCACTAAAAGTCACAAGTATAGAAATCTATTCATTTTAGGTTAAATAGTCCCAGTTTGACATTATTATCGTAAATTACTTTCATTTTTCTCATAATAAAGATGCGTGTGAGTTCTATTGGGTATTATATTCCTAGCGAATGGTACTTCATTTCTGTTATTGCTTTTCTACCATGGAAATTGTGTTTTACTTCCGGTCGTAAAGAAGTTTATATATTGCAACCTGACTTAAAAATTGAATACTTTGGTACAAGCTGTGATAGTATTCATTTTCCGATGCCTATTATTAAAATAGTACAGTAAAACCCAGATTATCAAAGTGCGGTTAGCTTATTAGGGAGGCATATTGTCCGTATCCAAGTATTCCTTCAGTTATCTGTGTACCTACTACACTGGCCAACAAATCAAATTTTTTTTTCTTCTGCCTGTAATCTGACACATGTTTTTAACTAATTTTGGTACGCTAATTTCAAATATCAAAACCATTTTGCTTTATAACGTCAAGTTTTTCCGCTATAGCATTTTCATTTTTTTCCATTTGCAAATTCTTGAGTATCCTTAATAAATTTAAATGCTTACACTGTTAGTACTTAAGTACATTCCAAATACATTTAAGTCATTAGTATAATGTTCATTTAATAACAAAATACATAATAATTAAATTGTTGTTATGAAAAGACATTAAAATACCTTTCAGTCGTTGTCATAATGTGCATAAATATGTTGCACCAATAGCATCTATTTAAGTGCTCTCTTAAATACAAATGAAGATGATATTAAATTGTTAGTTGCAATTGCACTGAAGAAAATATATCATGTCTGATACTCGAAAATGTGTCAATAGTGCTAATTGTTTCTGTTGCGTTTGTGGAAGGTTCATTGTTCCCAGTCAAAAGAAAAATATCAGTGATTTAGTTAAGCAGTTGTACTTGTCTTACTTTGGCGTGAAACTTGCAGATAAAGACAAGTTGTTGACTCCTCACCAAGTGTTTAAACCACGTGTTGAATATTTACTACAACGGAGCAAGGGAAAATGCCAAAAATTAGTTTTTGGCATTCCAATGATCTGGTGAAAACAGAGAAACCATGTCGACGATTGCTATTTTTGTTTAGTCTATGTTTCGGGTTATAATAAGAAAAATAATAATAAAACTGTGTATCCCAATCTTGATTCAGCTATTCGACCTGTGCCTCATTCCGATGAAATACCGGTGCAAGTTTATGAAAAGCTTCATTAACTTGAGGATGAGGACGATCAGGATATGCCAGACGCTCTGGAGGAGCAGGACGTCGATATTGATTTTGAGAACTAAGATTTAATTTCTAAGTCTGGACCAAAACGTTTTACTAAAGTAGAATTGAATGACTTAGTAAGAGATTTGGGTCTATCTATGGAATCATTTGAACTACTTGCTTCAAGATTACATGAAAAAAACTTACTCGAGCAAGGTACGAAGATAACTTCTTATCGTATCAGGGAACGTGATCTTTTACAGTATTTTAAACATGAGTGTGGGTTTGTCTATTGTAACAATGTGGAAGGTTTGCTAATTGAAATGGGAGTTACACAATATCATCCCAATTAGTGGCGTTTGTTTATAGACAGTTCAAGCGGAAGCCTGACGTGTATCTTACTGCATAATGGGAATGTGTATGGTTCAATTCCTCTTGGATGTTCTGTTCACTTAACAGAAACATATGAAGATATTAAAAATGTTTGAAGTTCTTAAAATATAAAGAGCATAATTGGATCATCTGTGTGGATCTTGCAATGGTAAACTTTTTACTTGGATTCAAAGGAGGATATACAAAGTTCCCGTATTTTCTGTGCCTTTGGAATAGTCGAGCACGAAACCAACATTGGAGTCAGAAACACTGGCCTCTTGGAATATCCTTAGACACGGGAGAAAATAATGTTATAAACCAATCATTAGTGGACAGAGAAAATATCATTTTTCCACCTCTCCACAACAAACTAGGTATTATGAAGTAATATGTTAAAGGTTTAGATTTGCAGGGCGATTGTTTTCAATACATATATGTGAAAAATTTCGACGACTTAGTTACGAAAAAACTAAAGCCGGTGTTCTCGATGGACAGCAGATTATAATTTTAATGAAAGACCCAAATTTCATCAACGCTATGAATAAAATTGAGAAAGAGGCCTGGGCTTCATTCACGATGGTTACCAACAATTTTTTGGGAAACAAAAAAGCTTGCAATGATAAAAATTTAGTGGAAACAATGCTTAAAAATGTCCACCGCCTTGGTTGCAACATGAGTATAAAGTTTCATTTCCTCGACAGTAATATTGATAGATTTCCCGAAAATTTAGGTGCGGTAAGCGATGAACAAGGCGAAAGATTTCATCTAGATTTAAAAATTATGGAAAATCGGTACCAAGGACGATGGGATATTCACATGCTGGCCGACTATTGTTGGGAAATTCAGAGACATCGCCAAAACAGACAGTACAGCAGAAAGTGCTACAAGCGGAAATTTATTGCCTGAAACATATGAGTTCAATTTTATTGTTATTTTTTTATAAATACTTTTACGATTTTTACTAAATATTGCCTGATTCTTTATGTATGTAATTTCCGTAT
>JAHWXV010078296.1:0-19288 GCA_024586415.1 Phrixothrix hirtus
TTAGCACTGAGAAAACGAATTACAGAGCGTATTTCACAGTCAGCGGGATTTTCAATGAGCGGAGGCATTTCAAATATGTACAAACGAATGTAAACACGCTTGAATGTTGCCGTAATGGTGGCTGTTGCTTGCCAACAGATGTAGGTATACAGTGTGCATGCGCACGACATCGCCCGCAGCTTTGCAGCGGAGGAATTTCAAAACGGTACTTACTTAAAAAACATGCCTTGTACAAGTTATGTTTTTATAATGTTCTACCGCCTCGGGAAATTGAAATTACTTACAATGCATTTTATTTTTTATTTTGGGAAATGTAAAGAAGTCATTAGACCTTAAGTCAAGACTATGCCAGATGTTGTGTTAATCAAATAATCATTTGTTTGGTAAGTACCATAAGAACTTGCATTATTATGATGGAGAATTAGTCAACATATGTTTGTTTGGACAGATTTTAGTAAGTTTCAAGCAAACAAATGTTTGTCTACCAATCATCATTAACAATTCTGTGAAGTTCGAGGCATACAAGATGTCAGTAATCTACTGAGATTGATCTCGTATAATAACAATCAGTAGTAATATCAAAAAGTTAAATGTCATTAACAATGTTGACCCATGATTAACTTTCAGTACAATATAGCAGTTATTTCTGAAGTGCTTGAAGTGATGACTCATCATAAAAATGAAATATACAAACATCGGACAGCGTTACGCAACATAATTTTGTGTGAAACTTAAAGAAAGTAGTTCTTGAAAAGCTAAGGAAAAGGATTATTCAAGTGCAGCCAGAAAGTAAGGATCAGCCTCCCTACTTTTCGTTTCAAAGCTAAAAATTCATTTCATCGGTTGTTACTTTGGCAATATTGAAACCATTCGAAAGGTTGACACAAGCGCTAATGAGAACTCGATGGAAGAGTTCCAGCACTTCTTTAAAGATTGCGAATACCATCTCTGATAGTGTGTGGTTTCCTAAGGGAAGTATTTTGAAGGTGATTATGTACAACTGTAGAAAAATTATAAATGCATAATTCCATGACATCAGTCACATTATTTTCCCGACACATGTAGTAAAATGTCTTGGTGACAAAGTGAGAACGGACAACTTTGGTATTTGTTCACTTTGAATTACCATCAACCGAGGTGGAGATTGGACCTTGAGGGTGACATTTTTCCACAGTGTAAAATATTACATTTTATTTTTCCCATGCTTCTAATTGTACTACTTTTTTGAAATCAACATATCATATCATATCAACATATTATATGTTGGTTCACACATCTAGAGAGAAAACCAAGGTCACTGTTACAGATTTAAAGTTGGGTTGATGGCTTAACCACATCAGTTGATTGTGTTGGAAATAGAAATTTAAATTTTGCCTAAAAAAATCTGTGTATTGCGTAAGGTTGCAAATCTTCAGCAAGTTAGATAAATTTATTTTACATGTCATATATTGCCATTATAAAGTATTAAATATTAGGTCACTCAAATATAACCTCATTTTGTAATAATTACTAATTCTCTGAAAGAAAAGCGGGACTCTGGTCCAGGACCAATTTCAGCCCATTTTTGTACAGTTAAAACAAATACATAATTTTAGACTTACAAATTAAGTGCAGAAGTATTTTTATGATGCTTGAATCTTATAAGTAAATTTGTTTTTTTATATTCGAAGAAGTCACTATTATGTTAATTATATTCTGGATAAACTTCAGAGGTGTCTTAAAGACATTAAACAAAAACGACTTACTCAGAGGAAAACTTCGGTACTTTATAAAATTCCTAGTAGTACAATAATAAGTAAATTAAAAGGTAATTGTAATAAACCTGCTGGGGGCCAGACTGTATTTACATCTGAAGAAAAATTGGGCTTTAAAAATCATCTGTTGAAGTTAACTGAGTTTGGGTTCCCAATTTCAGAGCATGATTTACAAAAATGCATACAAAATTATTTATAAAAACGAGGTACAATTATTCCCAAATTTAGAAACAATAAACCTGGCTTAGATTGGGTCAAATTGTTCCTCAAAAGACATCCCGACGTTACAACTCGATTTGCATTGAACATCCAAAGAATACGAGCAGTGGTAAGCAAAGAGATACTGGAGGAATATTTAATCAATTTAGAAAAAGTTGTAGAGAGTATTCCTCACATATGTGGAATTATGATGAGGCAAACTTTCAAGATGACCTTGGAAAATGACATGTCCTATGTAAAAAGAGTGTTAAATCTCTTGAGCAAGTGTGCAACACAATGAAAACTGCTATTTCAGTAATGTTCGCTGGAAATGCAGTAGTTGTGTATAAAGGGGAGCATCTTTGGAACACATGGACACAGAATGGACCTAATAAAAGCTCGCTATAATCGAACAGTCAGTGGCTGGTTCAACTGTATTACATTCGAAGACTGGTTTACACAGCTAATCCTGCCACAATTAAAACGGCTTCATGGACTAAAAGTGCTGTTTGGAGACAACCTTGCTTCTCATATAAACAAAAATGTGATTGCAGCTTGCGAGAAGTTTGATGTCCGATTTGTATGCCTTCCTCCTAATTCTACCCACATAACTCCGCTACTAGATGTGATTGTATTTAAATCAGTGAAATTAGCTTGGAGGAATATCTTATTTGATTGGCGAAGTACAAAGAATGGTTCCCGTGTTAGTGGGACGTTTTCCCTGTTCTTCTAAAAAAGCTCGTAAAAAAATATCAGATACTAATGTAGGCTCGAATTTGACTACTGGATTTAAGAAGTATGGCATATATCCACTGGACAAAACAATTGTTCTACAACAATTTAAAAATTATGAACCAGAAAACGTAGATGTTAATGTCATAGGAAAAGCTTTCTTAGAGCATCTGGTAGAAACAAGAAAAGAAATTGAAGGAATTATCCCAGGAAAGCAAAAGAAAAAGAAATGAAATGTGTCAACAGGATCCAGCATTACCGTGGAGCAATTAAACATGCACCATGTTGATGAAGATTTGCCAAACAAAAACAATGTGGAAGCCCTAAAACTACACAAGTTCCAGCTGATGCAGATTCAAGTGACTCAAATTTAAAAGAAATGGAACTGACATGAGATGAAAACGCTGAAACTTACAATGAAGATGAAAAGACATATAATCCACAAGATTTGGGTATGGAAGAAAAGAAAAAATTAAAAAAGACGACTTTGTAACAGTCTTTTTCCCAAACATCCTGATGTGTAAATATTGGTATTAATTGTATCCACTATCACATGTCGCTTGCCACCCAAAGTATTTTTTTTCAAATTATTTACTGCAACTGCCTTTCCAGACTCACTCAAATTGGAAACATTATAAAACAAACAATGTTTACTATGTCGTTTAAGTAGTAATTGTGTTTATCATAAATACTGGTCAGCATGTTACTAAATAAACAAAGCAGCAAACAAAAATTTAATTTAACTGTTTGAAAACTTCGTTTTCAAGCAGTTTCAACCTATACTTACAAAGGTTTCAATGACCTATTCAAAGGTATTAATAATTTATCTAATTGTATTTTGTTTACATTTTTTTTTATGTAATCCTGAGTAAAAACCAGATCGCCTAAAAAAATAGTTTATTAATAATTAAACAAATATTTATATAAATAAATATTTGGTAAATTGAAATAAAACAATAATTATGACAATTAATTAAGTTTCAGGCTATTAATTATTTACTTAAATAAATATAAAATTAAAATCTTAAAAATTATTAATGTCTTTAAATTAGATGGATGAATCAAAAACTTATTAATTCACTTACTGATATAAATTTTATACTATAACAAAACACTTACATATGGTGTGCACTTTCTACGTTCTAATTTAGTTGACTTGTAGAATCTGGATCTCACAAAGAATTTCATTGTTGCGGTTCTTTAAATTGATTTGGTGAAAGTTGCTACCTAATTCAGTCTTGTCTGGATCGTGTCAGTTGCCCGTTTTGAATTTTTAAAGAATGATGTAATCGAACTCCTACCTTGAACTTGATAGTGAGATCATTTTATCAGTTAACCATTCTTTCTACCTTGTTCTACACTTGTTTTGATTTGATGTTTTGATCATAAAAACCACGATTTCTGGTCATGCTGGCCCTTATATTCCCTTAGGGTTTCCATGGCACAAACTTGTCTTCATCAATTGTGTGTATTTATTCAAAATATGTCTATTCCTTTTTATTCGACATTCGTTGTTTTCCATGATTTGTTGCAAATTTTATTTAACAATTTTTTTGGTTACTTTCCATACTTATTTATTATGGGTTTTAAAACTTTATTGCTGCATGTCTGAATTTTAGGAATCTGTTCCCTATGGGCGTCTTAAAAGCTTATAAATTTTAATCACTTATTGTAATTTTACGAACACTAGCTTTAAGGAAATATTTTAGATGTACCTTTATTAATTAAAACTATAATATTTTCTTATGTTGATTACATGTTAATTAATTATTCAATTAATGTGTAATGAACAATGATATTGGTTTCCTGGTAGAAAACTGAATCTGCTTTTGCACACATTTTGTCGGCAATAAAACAATAAAATTAATTTCTTTGTAATACAACATTGCACGACAATTTCAAGCATTTAATCGCACAATTATATAACTTGCTTCGGCACTTTTTTCTTTCAAATATGATAATACCGCACTTTTATTTAATTCGTAGTTAGGCCTACTGAATCAATTGCAAGCAACAATTATTAGTAATCATGTTTTGCATGATTTGATGCTCTTCCATTAAACTATTTAACATGATTTGTTTTTTGCGCTGGACTTGGAATTTCACATTCAAATAGTCATATAAAATTGAATATATGCAATTCCATCCAATGACTGAATTTTATCGATCTTTATGAATCTTATTTCATTTAATGACCTAGATACTCACCGTATGTATGTCTTGCTAGGTCATCTTGTATCAAAATTTCAGTTATAAACAACGGTATCGCATCTGACAAGATATTCTATTTCTTTTAGCACTTTGTCAGGTTTTGTTGGCATTCTGCGCCTAATAAACCAAATTTTCTTTAAATTTCCCGCCATATGTTCTGAGTAATGGCATGGTTTCCTGTCAGATAAAACATGAGAGACACATTTTTCTACGCTCCGTGATGATTGGGAAATATGTAATTGAAATTAAATTGACAGTTGAGGCGATTTTTCACATCTGGTGGATTTCATTGGAGTATAATTGATAACTCGTCACGAGACCCTCCCCCCCACGTGTGGCAGTTAATACACGCATAGTTTGTACTTGAAAGAATTGGTGTGAATTTGTGTGCAGAAGGACTCCGCAAATGTAGTATGTTGGGATACCAGGCCTGAGAGATTGAATAGTGTATCTCTGGGGACTGACCTGGTTTTTCCACCCCGGTTGCAGCTTCATTGGACATGTTAAGTCCCTTGCGGGTGCAGGAATCCATAAATAATCACGATTGGTGATTCTGGTTGAGTGCAATCGAGAAGCCCGGTGATGTGATGAATAAGACTAAGGTACCTTTTATAATATTGTTCTTTTGCTTCCCTATTGTTTGCCTAAGTGAAATATCAACGCATATCGGCGAGAGTCTAATTTAATTTGACATCTCAGCTACCCACCCTTGTAGAGGCCAGCCTAAACCTTCCTGTTGCGAGGAGAGCTTATTAATGCAAACCTCCTGTCCAGCTTATGGACGCATATCTGCGTTGACTGTACCTAGTATATTTAAATCCTAATTTTAGTGTACAGTAGATTGGTTTTCCCCGGACCTCTTGAATTAGGCCACATTCAAGAGACAGAGAAATTACCTGTAAACTTTTGTACCCTGTTGTTTTTTGTGTGTGTGCTCAATAAGCCATTTCTTTAGCAATAGATATATCGCATTACTCAACTAGACTTTCATTTTGAACATAGAATAAGTTAATAGTTAATACTTTGTATTTCAGGGGATATGTGTTAGTTAAGGTACCTTCCCGTTTAGCCATGGTCTTAATTTATATTATTATTTGGGGCTCTGGTCAAAGGCAACCCCGGAACAACATAGCTATAGGCCACGGAACCGTTTTTCCCTGTTCCAAGGAACAGTTCCATTCAGTATATGGCCCACCAGGAGCAATAGCGCCCCCCCAGAAATAACACATCCCCTGAAATACAAGACAAAAACTGTTAACTTATTCTAGGTTCAAAATAAAAGTCTAGTTGGTTAATATTATTTATCTATTGCTAAAGAATTGGCTTATTTAACATACACAAAACCGCAGGATACAAAAGTTTACAGATAACTTCTCCGGCTCTTGAATGTGCCCTAATTCAAGAGGTACGGGGAAAACTAATCAATCTACTATGACTACAATTATTGTTTAAATATATTAGATAGTAAACGCCGATATGTGTCCATAAGCTGCACAGGAATTAAGTATTAATCGGCTTCCCTTGCAACGGGAAGTTTAATCTGGCCTCTACATTGGAGACTATAGATTAAACTGCATTCTCGCTGATATACATTGCCATTACAATAATGCCATTTGTAGGTAAATAATAGGGAAGCAAAAGAACAATGTGTTAAAAAGGTACTTTAGTCTTGGTTGTCACTTCACCGGGTTTTTCGATTTCCCACAACCAGAATAGTTAGTCGTGATTTTATTTTTAGATTCTTGCACCAACAGGAGGACCTCATAGGTCCAAAGAAGCTGCAGCCAGAATGTAAAAAGCAGGTTAATCCCCAGAGATACACTATTCAATCTCTCAGGCATAGTGTTCCGACACTACACTGGCAGAAACCTTACACTCACTCAAACACTTCATAAAAAAAGAAATCACTTACACGACCGATTCTTTCAAGTACGACCTCCACGTGTTTTTTACTGCCAAAACACGGGGGAGGTCTTGTGACATGTTAGCACCAATTATACCTGTCGAAATCCATCAGAGTGGAAATCATCTAGAACTGTCAACATAATTTTTAGTACATAAATTTTCCAAACATCACGGAGAGTAGAAAAGCTTATCTATCATGCTTTATCCGACCAAGAAACTCTACTTGTTTTTCAATCATCACAGAGCATATAAGAAAACTTATCTCTCGTGTTTTATCTGACATAACCGCCCAAAAAAACTCTCTCTGCTTATCTATTTATTTTCTTTTTTTGTTTTCCAGCCAACCACACCGTTACTGGGGAACACACGGCGGCAAATTTTAAAAAATTTAGTTTATTAGACGTGGATGCCAACGAAACCTGACAAAATAAATAGATCAGATCAAATTTGATGTGACCCTTTTGTAAAATTATCTGGATAACACATAATTACACACTGGTGTCCCAGGGGAAGATGAAAAGGACATCCCCCCCCACCCCCATAACTATTTAAAGAATAAAATTGGGTATAAAATATTACATTTAAATCGCAGTTCAACCATTCAATATGAATTCTTTCCCCGGAGTCCACCTATTTCATAAAATACTTTGTATTTCCGATTTTGAATGTTAATTATTTAGAGTTTTTTATGTATGACATGTCTCAGTTACTTATGCTATGTAATCATCCATTGAAAAGTGGTCATGCAATCTGCATAACAGTCTAGTAGGCCATAATCAATTGCAGTGTTCTCCCCAGGCCATTTTTGTGGGTTTCTCTGGCCCCCTTTATCACAGCCCTGACCCTTAAAATTTTCCAGCGTTTGCACAGAAATTAGGAATATTTTGGACTTATGGCCCGCTATTGTGAGTTTATTGCCTTTTAAATTTTTCTGGTGTGAACACTGTAAATGCTTGTGAGCAGTTCTAGCCTGTTGTTGTGGTAGCGCACTTGAATATTTGAAGGTGAAAATCTATGCCCTGGCATTAGTAAGAACAAACCTTGATGCCATCAAAGTAGTCAAGAAAATATGTGAAGGTTCTAACATATTTAAAGTGGCAAGAAGTCTGAAAGACAAAAATACCGTGGGCATTCTACTGTGAGGATTACTGAAGCAACAAACCCATCACCCACCTTAAAGGTTTGGGTTAAGTTTGTAAGAGTCTTCGAATTGTACTGCAATGACTAAATGCTGTAATAAAATACAAACATTTTAAAAACAAAATGCAATGTTCTTGACAGAAAACAAATTTAGTGAGCCATAAACTCACAATAAGAGACATTAAGCCCAAAATATTCCTATCTTCTTTACAAAAGCTAAAAAATTTTACAGGGTCGGGGTTGTGATAAAGGGAGTCAACCAAGTCCACAAAAATGGCCTGACGAGAACACTGAGATTATTTTGTGCATATGATGGAATCATGAGGGTTTGATTTACCATGAACTGATTCCAGACAATCAAACCATAAATGGTTACATTCTCGACAACTTGAATAAATGAATACTGTATTACGTGACCAAAGCCCAGCTTCAGCCAATGGTAAGCGAGTCCTTCAACATAAGTATACCTTTGTACTTCAAAAACAACAATGTGCAAAATACCCCAACTTGACCTACATTTAAGCGGAAAATAATTTACTTTTATGAAACATATTGATCTAGCACTTCAAGATTTCTTTAGCTGAAAAGGCTGAGTGACGGTTAACGTTTAATTTGGCAAGAAAAAGAAGTTTGAATTATAAAAATTTTATTACAAATTTATGTTTGGGGATCTTATAGGACCACTTAAAAAATAAAAGAAAAAACCCTTTATTTTCCATTTTCTAGAAACTACATGTCCGTCTCAGTGGACATTACCAACTATACAGAAAATGACATACTGATTTATCTGTTCGCTGTGACGGACATTGTCAAAATAAGGAAAGAAAACATTATTTTCAATTATATATTATATTAAAAACAAAAGGACATTATGATTATTTGGTGTGAAAATTCAAAAAACAATTTCTAGGGCATTTTCCTGTGACGAAACAAAATCTTATATTGCATATACGACTGTTTTCTTCTGACAGTATCTGCAACGATGGAAAATGACCAATATTGTCATATTTGACAGGGCTACTAGGACGGTCCACATGAGGGTTAAGAACCTTTGCCTCTTCAGTT
The DNA here is from genome assembly GCA_024586415.1 of Phrixothrix hirtus. Lineage (NCBI taxonomy): Eukaryota > Metazoa > Arthropoda > Insecta > Coleoptera > Phengodidae > Phrixothrix > Phrixothrix hirtus. The sequence goes on from JAHWXV010078296.1 coordinate 9,006, forward strand.
TCATGTCTTTTGTTACAACGGTTGTCCTTCGTCAAACTTTCGTAAATCTGAAAATGAAACATTTTCAAAGAAAATTTTTCCTTCGGATCACGTTCTTTCTTATTGCAATCAAAGTTTTTCCTCTATAAGAGCTAGGCATTGTTAATATGGATGTCCAACAGTTGAGCAAAGATGCCCATATTACCAGCGCTTGGTTTTCATTGGTATTTTATACAGTGATATCAACATGTCAGTGAAATCAACACCTCCCATATGTTTGTTGTACTGTCCTACGATTTGCAGACAGGGCACGTCTATTTTGTTTTTTTTTCTTCTTTTGAATATCACAATATCTTTTCTACAGGTTCGCTAGTGACATGAGCTTATGAGCGTTACAGCTTTATTATCATTCCATCTCACAACCCCCAAACGATTCTGGTTACATACAGCTTCTGCAAAAGCTCCTCTTTGTTACTTTTTGATGTCTTTTTCTGATGGCAAAAATCCCTCTGCTCCTCTGAGTATAGACAGAAGCAATAGTGCTTCGAATAGTTCCTAAGCCAAATATGTCATAGTTTTCCTGTGACATGTAAAAAAGTTCTGGTGAGGAGAAAAAATTATCACAAATTCCTGGCTTTTTGGTGATGCTTCGGCACAAAGCAATCATAACTTGAGCTTGAGCACCGAATCCAAGAGACATTTCTTCATCCGAAAATATATGGTAACGGAATGTGTCTTCTCCTCTGTACAAAACAAAATCATAAATTATGCCTGAAACACCTGCCCGCACATAATTTTTAAAACCTCATTTATTTGGTTTGTCCTTCACGTATTGTTTTCTCTTTCCAGCCTTCGAACCTTTATATGGTATCATCATTTCGTCAATGCTAAACTTTGTTTCCTTTCCTTGCTGTTTGAGACAGTTCAGTCATACTTTTTCAAATACAGGTCTTATTTTGTAGTATCTATCTCCATCTTCCACATTATTATCGGCAAAGTGTGCATTTCAATGGTATTGTCAGCTACTTTGGCATATCTATATTTTTTAGAGCAATAATGAAGGTATGCAGGCATTTCGACAACTCCCATAATAGCTAAAAAATCATAGAATTTTTCCTCTGTTAGTTGAATAGATTTGCCAGTTTTCTGAATGGAGTATCAATTCGTCTGTTCAATAATATCGGCTATATCTTTTGAAAAACACATATGAAAATAGGTCAAGGGTCGGGTGTTTTCAAAATCTTCACCTTCTTCTTGCTCTATCGTTGCCCTGTGGCGAAACATAGCATTTTTCCATTTGTATGCAAACTTGAACTTCTCACCCTTCTTCACTCTTTTTGCAGCTGGAGCAGTTACAGCAGGGCATGTTGCTCTTGTTTTTCAAGCTCAGGTTGAAAGCGCAGTCGGTGTGATAGGTGTCGATGGAAGAGATGATAAAGATGGTATATTGTCACAGTAAGATTATTGAATTTCTTGTAAAATTGGAGTAAGTGGAACTGTGTCTTCAACAATTTCCTCTGTATTATTACCTGCATCTATTACTGTGTCGTCGTCAGAGAAGAAGTCGATATTAAGATTTTCTAGCGAAGAGGATGAATTCGAATCAGAACCAGCAGGAAAGTTAAGTAGTTCCGCTTCAGATTCGGATGTTTCATCTGCATCTGAAGGAGCATGCTCTTTTGGGACCAAAGCAAGTATTTTATTAGCGCAGCTTTGCTGTAGACAAGCGAAAACAAAACAATGTAACGAAAAAGCTATGAACACACACTACATTCTTAATCTGGCAATGTCTGCCCCAGAGAACAGAGTGTAAAAGCATTTCACCTCTATGTAAATGGCAATGTTCGGTGTGGCATACAAAACATTTAAAATGAAAATAAATAAAGTCATTAAAATGTTGTTAGTATTTATATGAAAAACCATTTACAGGATTATTTTCAAACATAAAACAAATAACAATTATTAATAAAAACAGTAAAATAAAATAAAGAATACCTGGAGCAAAATTGAAGAACGCGGTTTCGTAGACATTTTGTGTCATGAATAACATTAAAGTGTTGCCATAACTTAAAATGTATTTTCCACTATTAGTTTTTGAGTTGCCAAGTCATTCTGGTGAAATATCCATATATAAAAATAATAATAGAAAGACGCAGAATTTTGTAAAGTTTATGTTCGGCACAGCAGACAGTATCAAATTAAGGGTTAAAAGCCCGGTTAAAATATAACGGGAAGTATTTTGCAATGTTCTCCCCAGATTTCCTTCTTGATGAATGGTTGCTAAAACAGCTAAATGAATTTCCCCTAAATAAACATCTTTGTTATCTTTGGTGTTCTCACAGAGTATCAATCAGGTGGCCAACAAAATAGTCCGGGCAGAGTACCTACCAAAAAGGCCATTGAGGGAACACAGATTTTGAATATTAATCCATAAATGGAATAATCCGCATATAATGACCGTTACTTATTACAAAGCGCAGAATAGTCCATGCTCGTCAACTGTTGTTTATTCCCAAACGTAAAACAATTCATGCGAGATGTTAATGCATCATCAAGAAGTTTTATCTTGTGGATGAATGTTAATTTAAATATAAATTAACGCACATCCACAAATTAAGATTTAAGAATTTAATCAACATTAATTCCAAAATCCTAAAAGTATTGTAGGTAAAATAAATTTTAATGTTAATACATTAAATTCTTAGAAAACCTTTAAGGATGCAAAGCTAGAGATGCCCAAAGTCTACGATTTATAACAACCTCATGACCAAACAAAGTTAGCTTAGAATATTCAAAGGAAATAAATAATAGGAGTTTGCTTCCTTGAATGGTTATTTAGTTCCTAAAATAAGAAATCCACTGAATTTTACCAACATACGAGGGGGTACCCAAAAGAAATTGGAATTATTTTTTAAAAGCCATGTATTTCAAATTTTTTTACAAAAGAACCTTGTCTCCTTCAAAGTACTCTCCATTACACTTGATACATTTGTCCAATCAGTGATTTCATTGTTCGAAACATTTTTTATACACCTCGTCAGTAATAACTGACAGCTCCTCCCTCGTTTCTTTTCTTGACCTCATAAATGTTGTCAAATCCGCGTCCTTTCATACCCCTCTTCATGTGTAGAAACAAGAAAAACTCACACGGAGCTAGATTAGGTAAGGTCCGCGGGGCAGCGGAACCATGCAATTTTTTGCCAAAAACTGGGTAACAGAGATGGCTGTATGTGCAGGTGCATTGTCGTGGTGGAAAAATCAGTTCCTGTCTGCCACAAATTGGGTCTTTTTTGACGAACACTGTTGCGCAATCTTCTTAAAACCTCAAAATAAAAAGCTTGATTAACGGTCTGCCTGGTGGAACAAACTCTGAATGAACTATCCCCCTCACATCAAAAAACAAATGAATATTGTCTAGATGTTTGATTTCACTTGAAGACAATTTTTTGAACAGGGCGACAATATCTTCCATTGACTTGACTGTTGCTTGTTTCTGGGTGGTAACCATAGCACCATGGCTCATCACCAGTAATGACCTTCGACAAAAAATCTGCACGACATGTTTCAACTCGGTGTTCTTTTTGATGATCAGTTAGAACCCGAGGCACAAATTTAGCAGCGACCCTTTTCATTCCCAAATTATCAGTTAAAATTCACTGAACCAAGCTCCAAGATATTTCATATATCTCCAACAATTGCTCAATGGTCTGTCGTCAGTCTTTGAGCACAAGTTCATGAATTTTCTCAACATTTTCGTCTGTTCAGACAGTTGATAGACGTCCAGAACGAGGTTTGTTATCAATCGACATGTCAACATTTTTAAACCGAGAAAACCACTCGTACACTTGAGTTTTTCCCATAGCATCACCTTTGTAAACTATTTTCAACATCAAAACCGTTTCAGCGGCGTTTATACCGAGCAGGAAGCAAAATTCACAGCCACACGTTGTTCACTTAAACTCGCATTACAAAAAATGAAGAGAGAATAAAACAGCACAAGCGAAAAAAATCACTACAAGCAAACAAAACAAGCCAGGTTGACAACAAGGGCGGCACTGAACTAGTAACGAGATGCGCTATACATGGCTAGTGGGAGAAACACGTACAACGCAAGTCCCACCCATGGCAGTGCTATTCCGGCTTCTTTTGGATACCCCCTCATAGTTGCAAAACGTGAGAAACAAATGCTAACACTTAAAAAGAACAAAATTTAATTGGCAAGCAAAAAAAGCAGGGAATAAAATATAAAAGTGATTAACATCCCTAGCAGAGCGGTTTTTACTGCAACCGTGTGACAGCGCAAATTGTAAAGTTAATTGTGCTTTTGTCCCGAGCTTTAAGACACTGAAACTTCGTTAATTGAATGGTAAGAGTTGTCGCATCCAAATAGTAGACATTTTTTCTCAATCAATGCATGAGAGACAAGATATACCATTCAAACTGCAACAATTGATCACATTGTTATGCACAACTTCATAAAGAAAGAAGGAAGACAGTTCTCTTTTGACAATTGGCCCAAATTAACATCAAGGTTGGTGATTATTGACCAAATAATCAAAATCAAAACAAATTAAAAATAATTCGTCAGTTCGTTTACTGAAAGTAAACTCACAAAGACATTTACAGTAAATTCGGTAGAGACATTCTATTCATAAATTACATTCATTTAGATGTTTTCTCTTAAATTAGTTAGGTTGTAAATTTTATCTACAACATTTTAAAATTTCTTTTATTATTTTATAAATATGTATTTTAGTTATTCTAATTCTTAATTTGATTTTTAATTGATGTTTACATTTAACATTTTTATCCTAAATATTTTTGTGTGACAATGCCCTAGACTGAGGGTTTTTAACCCTAACAGGTATGACTTCCCATAGAGCAAGTCAACTTGAGATTGCTATCTGTACAAAAGCGTGCAATTTCTATGGTAACCCTAAAAACTTGTCGCTCTGCTGTTTTATTATTTATTGAATAGTTAACCGCTCGACTGACATAAATACTCCCAAAATTAATTAGAGGAGCAATGGAAACAACCTCTTTACTTGATTAATGAAGTCGGTCACGTATTTAGAACTATGATGCCGGCAATTTCAAGTTTTATTTTGCAAAACGACATTATTTATGAGTTGCATTTAAAATTTGTACTTTTAAATCGGCGACAATGAATTAATTTGTAAAAGCATATTCTGATCAGTTAAATAACCAAAGTTAATCTAGCTAAAATTTCAGAACATTTGTTAGACAACAAATTTTCTTTATATACTACTGTAACTGCAGAACTTGTGATTAACAAACAAGCTTTGTTTAGGAGGCAATGTTTCAATTACGAGAAATTAAAGTTTTGCCTATACTGCCAGGCATAAAAAATGGACCGTCATTGGCTATTAATATTTTTTAGAAAACACAAAATACATCGATTTTCACTAATGATTATGAAATTCCATGACTTTTTCCTTATTTTTTTAACCGATTTCAAATTAATTGAATGTTCCTTGTAATACGGAACTCATTACAAAATTTATTTCAAGTTTGGACGATATAAAATGTGTGACATAAATAATATATTTATATAAACCAATGACCTTAGTAACCTTTAGCATAAACAGAAATACATCTTAGAACAAAGTTTAATAAAATAGTTAGATATCGCTATCACAAACATACCTAACAAATATTTGGACTCCTCTGCTATCTCTGAGTTTGAAGCATTAAATCTCATTTTGGGAATTGATTAATCACTTAATAAATGCAGCACACAATAATCAAATTTTTATAGTTATCGACATTAATATGATAATTTTGTTTTATTAATAGTTGCTAAAAATATAGATTGCGAATTTTTTATCCGCGACATGTTAGGAAATTAACCGAGACAATTTTTTTACACATTAAAACAAAATATTTAGAAAATTAAGGAATTAGGAATCCGATTATACACAGGTAATTGAGAAAGTGTACAAGCAATCTACAGGAAGTGAAGGGTCCTTACTGTTGGTGCCATCGGAAGCCGATTTTAAAGTTGCTCGATGTATTTGTTTGAAACTCATTCCAGTTTAACCCTTATTTTTTAAAAACAAAATTTCCTAAATAGCAATTCATATTGTTAGCTGGCAATGCACTAAATAATGCTTTATAATCCCGACCCCCTATATCGTCGAACAATATTAAAATATTTTTAAACTTTAAAAATGTTACATAACATGTTTATACATTGCTTTAAGAATCAAATTTATTATGCGATTATATGATTAAAATTATCAAAGTTTAAATAAACTTATTACTTTGTATTATTTTGTATTTACAAAATGTACATTTTGAAAGTAAGTGAAATAATGTTTTGCATAAGTAAATACAATAAAAACGGGTTTTGTTGTTTATCAAGTCAGCTAAATTCGGTGTATATGTAATTTATACATAAAAGGTTTAAAATCATCGTTATCCTAATATTAATCTGTTTACAAAATGCATATCTGAGGAAGGGTAAAACTTAATCAGGGGTGTGCCCAATTTTCATGCTCTGCTAATCATGTTTGAATATAAAGCAGAATTACACAGGTAATAAACAAAATTACGATATTTAATTCTACCTGCTTTAGATTGAGAAGATATTCCATTGAAAATATTAAATCCATACTCTAGTCTTTGGGTCATTTTGCATCTAACTAAGGCTGTACAATAGAAAACTTGGTCCAATTAGTTTCCAATTTATAACATCTGAAAAAATAAAAAATTTTAAAATGTTTAAAGACACCCCCTCCTTTCTTTACCAAAAAAAGAATAGAAATAGGTAAAAATAGCAAGCCAGAATATAAATAAAAGCTATGTCAATAAACTTAAACTAGTTAATTTAAACTTGTGACACTATAATTATATTAAGACGATCAAGAAAATTAATTCACTCAACAAAGGGCATGTCGGCACTTCGCAGTATCAATTTAAATAACTTTTAAATTGATTAATTGTGATCAACACACGCCTTAAGTGTTTATAAATATGTTCTTTAAAATGCTTCCTTTTAAAAATTATTGAAGTAAATTCCTAGCATTTTAAAACTATTTAAACAAAAAAAAAACCGTTACGCAGTATTTATATTTAAACCAAATATTCAAATTCTCTGAACATAATCATTTAATTATCCAACAAAAGACGCGATAAAGATTACTTTAATAATTTCCGTTTCCCGCCATAATTAGTTTAAAGGTCCCCCCATAGTTAAAACCCTACTTACGATTAGATCTACCCTTATTACTTGAAGATCCCTCCCTTCATTTTTTTTATTATACTGTATTAACTGTAACAAAATTTTACCTTAAATTCTACAGAAATAGACTGCAATTCAGAAGTTTTCACTTAAAAAAATGAAACACACTACCACGTGGAAAATTAAACGAAATCAAATGTACAATTTAACGCAACGCTTACGCGCTTCCATATTGAACTTTCTCTGCAAAAAAGAAATGGAGTGGGAGAAAGCAAGGTATTAATTTAAAGGTGTTACTACTGCACGGTGACGTCACAACATCTAATGAATTATAATATCCTGAAAAATATATCACGACTGGCAGAAACTTAATACGCAAAAAAATTACATCCGTTGATTAGGTACATCGCAGTAATTAATTATAAAAAAGAAATAACATTCTCATGAATATAATTTACATATTTCTTATACAGGCATCTCAAAAAAAAAAAATAAACTATATACCTGGTGATTAGACTCAACTGTGACGGTCAGATTCAGTTAGCATTGTGCTAAGATAATTTTTATTTTTAAAACATTTTATGATCAATTAAATTACACAGTGCGCTGATAAAGAGTAGGAAATAAATTCAAAATGTCAGAATAAAAAAGTTTACGACAAAAACAAGCAACGCGTGTTATATGTATATAAAAAGTTTGCACATCTTTTGAAGTCATTAATAGGTCAATAATACAATCAGTTCACATTTATCTTAAATGTGCATTTATGTAACGTTAAATTCAATTAACAAAATCTAAATATAATTATTTTGATATATGTATATTTGAAACTGCAAGCAATGAACTTCAGAAGATATTTATTTAATTTAATGTTACATAAATACACATATAAGCTAAATGTGTCATTGTCTGCAAATGACGTCTCGATACAAAATTTAAACCACAAGGAATTATACATGTAACCCCTTGTTTGAAAGGCATTTTAGTTCTCTAGACGAGTATTTTTACAATCAGCCCAGTAGCTCTCGTACAGTTGTTATTTAAACATTTTTTTGTCACTGATATTGAAAGCAATATAAAAACCATGCACAGAAAAGTAACATTCAGGGATAAAAAATAGAACATTAACGTATGTAAATAGGAATTTAGAAATAAACTTTAATTAATTTTGGATTAATTACACAGCAGTAACGTTAACAAATTTTCGAACAATAAAAATTTATATCGCGTGTTTTACAATAAATGTTCAAATCGATCAGCTTTAGTAACATTCCCTATTGTTTCAAGAGCAATGTTTGCAATTTGTTGTAATAGATACGTTCTTATAAGTCGTCTAAATTTCTAGATCTGTTTAAGTATGCTCTACTCTTTAGATGACTTCAACAAAAATAATCAAGCGATTCGGGCGATATACCCAACCGCTTGATTAGTTCTCTTAATCCAAGAAACAGACCCAATGTGTTCACAAGCTAGTGAGTTGATAGCAAAAAACAAAATACTTTTTCTAGATAAGCAAAATATCTTAATGTAAATTGACCGCTCCCATTGTACGCAGATGATCTTATTTTGCAGATAAAGGCGGTTTCAGCGCGTTCATTGTACTATAGCTTTATAAAAGCACGAACGCGTGTTTTGACCATTAAACACCGTACGCAGTGCTGCCAGCGCTTGTAGTTAATTTAATTTTGAAACACGCCAACTGAAGTTACGTCATACTCGATACTTATAACATCGCAAGCTCATATCACAATATAGCATACGATACAAGATCGGTAAGTGCCTTAAAACAGGTCGAGAAAAAGTTAGAAAAACGACAGCCTAAGGGTCGAGTTTTGGTAATTTCTCCAAAAAGATTTGAGTCTTAAAGATAAACAGCGCCCTCAAACGATTAAAATAGATCAATTGCAAACATTGCTGGATATAAACTTGGAGCTTGTAGAACAGTTTGGCGTTACACAGCAAGCCATTTCCGTACGTTTACATACATCGGGAAAGGTTTAGAAGAAAAGCAGGTGATTTCTATATAAACTATCCGAACATAACAAAAATCGATTACGTGACACTGCACTCACTTTGTTTTCAAAGTTACGAAAGAGAAATTCTGTGTACAAAATCATTAAAGGCGATGAAAAGTAGCTTCTTTATGATATCCCTAAGCGTAAAAATCATGAAGTGACCCTTATCAACCTTCGACTTGATACCAAAGCCCAATATCCACTCCAAGAAGGTTTTGCTCTGAACCTGGTGGAATTAGAAAGGTGTGTTGTATTACGAGTTGTTATAACTGGGTAGATCAATCACAGCAGGCCATTACCAACAATAATTGCCCAATTTGAGCGATGCATTAGAAGAGGAAGTCCTGATTCTGCTTCATGACAATGCCCGTTAGTGTTGCGTTAAGCTGGGAACTTCTTGCGCGCGCGGCGTGTAACCCTTCGATTACTACATATTCTGATTATCGCAGCATCACTTGGCTGATACATATTTCGTGATACTTGAAGCGATACGAAAATGCATTAATGTTTTTATCGCTTTGAAGACAATGAGCTTCTACCATCAGATTCGCAAGCTATCTGAAAGATGGCAAAAGGTCATTGATGCGAACGGGGAATAAAGATTGAATTTTGCAAATAAAACCTGACAACTTTTTTGCTCACCATATACTTTACATATTTAATAACATTCTGTTTGTTAATGTAACGTTTACTTTAAGTTTCAGATACAATCAAGATAAAATTAAACATTAAATCAGCAAAATTATGTGAGTATAGCTAATTAAGTAAATGCAAATATTTACTAAAGTTAACTAAATGACAATCAACAATTAATATAGAACTTGACTGACGTAAATTGACAAATATAATTATAACTTGAATGTTATGCAAATCTAACGTGACAGAATAAACATTAAATTATTCGCAGCTAACATTGTCAGTCCGGTTGTGGACTTATGATTTTGTCCCAGGGTTGTCTTTTGTTGAGGCCCCAAATATTAATATAAATTTTGGTCGTGATCTAAAGGGGGAACCTTGATTAATACATATCCTCTGAAATGCAAAGTGTTATCAATTAACTTATTCTACTGTCACAATAAAAGGCT
>JAHWXV010078326.1:0-14184 GCA_024586415.1 Phrixothrix hirtus
AATATTATTAAAGATCTTCTTCAGGCCACTGCTGTGGCACCGATATTTTAATACCTAAGTTCACTTGTAAATGATTATTTTTCAGCAACCGTGTTTTAGCGTCTCATTCTTGCTTAATTTTTTATTTTAGTACAACATAAAAACAATGAAACTAAGCATACTGGTAGCTCGTGGCTCAAGAGAAGAAAGGAACCTCGTTGGCGTAGCACTTTTTCTTCCTGAAGATCTTAGCACTTGAAGTTTAAATGATAAAAAGTATCTTTTTGCACTACCCACAAGTTAAGCTAAAAATTCTGTGACTTTGGGCTTAATGAATTATGGTTATTAAATATTCTGGCACCCTTATGCTTTATTGAATTAAATCATATCCAGATTACAAGGCGTGTGCAGAAATATTATTAAATATTATTACCACTGCTGTGGTACCGATATTCTAATACCTAAGTCACTTGTAGATGATTCTTTTTCGGCAACAGTGTTTTGGCACCTCATTGTTAACTAATTTTTTATAGTAGTACAACATAATAACAAAGAAACTAAGCACACTAAGCACCCCGCTGGCGTGGCATGTTTTTCCTGAAGATCTTGGCACTCCAAGTTTAAATGATAAAAATTATCTTTTTGCACTACCCACAATTAAGGTAAAAATTCTGTCACGTTAGGCTTAACGAATTACGGTAATTAAATACTCTGGCACGCTCATACTTGTTTCAATTAAATCAATACAGATCACAAGGAGCGCGCAGAAATATTATTAAATATATCAAATCACTGCTGTGGCACTGAAATTTTAACACCTAAGTTCTATTGCCGATAATTATTTTCCATCAACGGAGTTTTTGAAAATTTTTTTCGTTTTGACAATTTATATTCTGGCAAAATATAAAAACAGAGAAACTTGGTATCCCAATAGTTCGCGGCTAAAGATAAGAAAATGACCCCGTTTGTGTTGCATATTTTTCTTCACGAAGATCTTGGCACGTTAAGCTTAAATTGGTACCCTGATAGTTCGCGGCTAAAGATAAGAAAATAAACCCGCTAGCGTTGCATATTTTTTTCCCGAAGATCTTAGCACGTTAAGCTTTAATTGGTACCCTGATAGTTCGCGGCTAAAGATAAGAAAATAAACCCGCTAGCGTTGCATATTTTTTTCCCGAAGATCTTGGCATGTTAAGCTTAAATTGGTACCCTGATAGTTTGCGGCTAAAGATAAGAAAATAAACCCGCTAGCGATGCATATTTTTCTTCCTGAAGATCTTAGCACGTTAAGCTTTAATTGGTACCCTGATAGTTCACGGCTAAAGATAAGAAAATAAACCCGCTAGCGTTGCATATTTTTCTTCCCAAAGATCTTGGCACGTCAAGTTTAAATTGCAAAAATTAAGACGAGGAATTTATGGTAAAATAAAAATTCTGGTCCTCTAATGCGTGGATGGGTTAAAGTTTGGAGAAATATTATATAAAGATATTCATACGGCAAAAGATATACATCAAATCACTTCTGTGGCACCGATATTCTAATATCTAAGATCGTTGGCGATGATTACTTTTCGGCAACACTGTTTTTGTACAGTCATTAACATTTTGGCACCTCATCCTTGCTTAATTTTTTATTTTAGCACAACATAAAACAAAGAAACTTGGCTCATTGATAGCTTGCAGCTCAAGAAAAGAAAAAACCCTGCTAGCGTAGTACTTCAAGTTTAAGTGATAAAAATTATCGTATTGCACTACCACAAGTTAAAGTAAAAATTTTGTCACTTTGGGCTTAATGAATTATGGTAAAACAAATATTCTGGCACCTTTATGCTTGATTGAATTAAATTGTATCTAGTTCACAAAGCATGCGTAGAAATATTTTTAAAGGTCTTCTTCAGGCGAGTGCTATGGCACTGATATTCTAACCCCCAAGTTTGTTTGCCCATAAATATTTTTCATCAACTGTGTTCTTGAATTTTTTTTTCGTTGACCAAGTCTTTATTCTGGCAAAGTATAAAAACAGAGAAGCGTAGTTCCCTGACAGCTTGCGACTAAGAGCAAGAAAAGAAACCCGCTAGCGTTGCATATTTTTCTTCCCGGATATCTTGATACGTCAAGATTAAATTGTAACAATTAAGATAAACATTCTGCCCTTAATCGTAATTAACGAATTTATAGTAAAATAAAAATTCTGGTACTCTCATGCTTGGCTGGATTAAAGTTTGCTTAGTATATCAATGCCCATGGAGAAATATTAGATAAAGATATTCCTCAGACAAAAGATATACATCAAACCACTTCTGTGGCATCAATGTTTTAATACCTAAGTTCATTTGCCCATAATTATTTTTCGGCAACAGTGTTTTGTACAGTTATTATTATTCTGGCGCCTCATCCTTATCTAATTTTTTATTTTCGCAAAGAAGGAAGGAACCTTGCTGGCGTAGCACTTTTTCTTCCTGAAGATCTTGGCACTTCATGTTTAAATTAAAAAATATCTTTTGGCACTACCCACAAGATATGGTAAAAATTCTGTCACTTTGGGCTTAACGAATTATGGTAATTAAATATTCTGGCACCCGTTTGCTTGATTGAATTAAATCGTATCCAGATCACAAGTGCGCGCAGAAATATTATTAAAGGTCTTCTTCAGACCAGTGCTGTGGCGCTCATATTCTAACAACTAAGTTCGTTTGCACATAATTATTTTTCAGCAACCGTGTTCTTGATATCCGTTTTAGCACCACATTCTTGACCAAGTTTTTATTCTGGCAAAGTATAAAAATAGAGAAGCCTAGTACCCTGATAGCTTGCGACTAAGGACAAGGAAAGAAACCCGCTAGAGTTGCATATTTTTCTTCTCGAAGATCTTAGCACATCAAGCTTAAATTGCAAAAATTAAGGTAAACATTCTGTTACATAATCATAATTAACGAATTTATGATAAATAAAAATTCTGGTACCTTCATGCCTGGCTGGATTAAAGTTTATTTGGTATATCAAGACTCATGGAGAAATATTATATAAAGATATTACTCAGGCAAAAGATGTACATCAAACCACTTCTGTGGCACCGATATTCATTTGCCCATAATTATTTTTCGGCAACAGTGTTTTGAACAGTTATTATCATTTTGGCACCTTACTTATGACTAATTTTTTATTTTAGCACATCATAAAACAAAGAGACTTAGCATACTGACAGCTCGTGGCTCAAGACAAAAAGGAACCTCGCCGACGTAGCACTTTTTCTTCTAGGAGATCTTGGCACTTGGCACTACCCACAAGTTAAGGTAAAAATTCTGCCACTTTGCCTTTAACGAATAATGGTAAATAAATATTTTGGTACCCTCATGCTTGTTTGAATTAAATCGTATCCAGATCACAAGGCGTGCGCAGAAATATCATTAAAGGTTTTCTTCAGAGTAAAAGGTTTAGACTAAACCACTGCTGTAGTACTGAAATTCTAACACCTAAGTTCGATTGGCGATAATTATTTTTCATTAACGACGTTTTTGACAATTGTTTTCATTTTGGCACCACATTTATGTCCAAATTTCTATTTGGCAAAATATAAAAACAAATAAACTTTGTACCATGATAGATTACGATTAAAAACAAGAAAAGAAACCCGCTGGCGTTACATATTTTTCTTTCTGAAGCTTTTGACACGTCAAGCTTAAATTGAAAAAGTGAAGGTAAAAATTCTGTCACTTAATCTTAATTAACGAGTTTATGGTAAAATAAAAGTTCTGGCACCCTCATGCTTCACTGGATTAAAGTTTATTTAGCATATAAAGGCTCATGGATAAATATTATTTAAAGGTTTTCTTCAGAGCAAAAAATGTGTACCAAACGATTGCTGTGGGACTGATAAATGTAACACATGAGTTAATTTGTCGATATTTATTTTTCGGCAACTTTTTATTATTTTGGCACTGTAGTTTTGCACAAACTTCTGTGCTGTCTCAACATATAAACTTAGTAACCGATAGTTCGCGACTCAAGACAAGAAAAAACCTGCCAGTGTAGCATTTTTTCTTCCTGAAGACTTTAGCACTTCAAGATTAAATGATACCTTCTTGCAGTATCCACGAGATTTGGTAAAACTTCTGACAATTTAGATTTATTAAAAAATTATGGTAAAATAAAAATTCTGATACTCTTGTGTTTAATTGGATTAAATTTTATTTAGGCTACAAGGCGTGCGAATAAATATAGGTTAAAGGTCTTCCTCGAGTCAAAATATATATTCCAAACCACTACAGCTGCACCATAGAAATTCTAACATTCAAGTTAGATTGCCGATAATTATTCTTTTGTAACCGTGTAGTTGTACCTTTTTTATCGCCTTGGCACTTTATTCTTTCCCAATTTTCCATTTTTGCACACATAAAAAAAAAGAAACTTGGTATTCTCAAAATTCGTTAATTAAACCTAAAGAGACAGAATTTTTTATATTAATTCGTAGGTTTAATGGGAAAATAATTTTGACTGCTTAAGCTTGGAGTGCCAAGATCTCAAAGAAGAGAAAAATACAACATCAGCAGTCAGGTTTTTGTCCTAATTTTTTTCTTTATGTGTTATGCCAGAATAGAAAATTGCGTAAGAATGAGGTGGCAGCGCGATAAAAAAGGTACAACCTCGCTGTTGCCGAAAAAAAATTGTCAGCAATCCAACTTCTAGTTTTTAGTTTCTTTGCTACAGCAGTAGTGGTTTAATGTATATTCATAACTCAAACATAAGGGTGCCAGAATATCCTATTTTACAACAAATTAATTAATTAAGACTAAAGTTACAGAATTTTTCCGTTGACTCGCGAGTTTAGCAGCAATTTAAAATTCGCCAATTAAGTCGGGAGTGCCAAGATTTGGAGGAGAGCCAAGATTTCACCACAGCAATCGGGTTCCTTTCTTGTCCTGAGTCGCGATTTTCGAGGACAATAAGTTTCTTTTCTTCTACGTAAAACTGAGGTGCCAAAACAATAAAAGGTTCAAAAACTCAGTTTTCGAAAAATTATTACTTGCAATCGAACATGAAGTAATGGTTTATGTTGCTCTGAAGGAGTACGAAGGTTCCAGAATTTTTATTTTATCACAAATTGGTTCAGCCTAAAATGACAAAATTTTAACTATAATTCGTAGGTATTGCAAGAAGTAATTTTTGTCATTTAAGCTTGAGATGCCAAAATACCACATTATTTCTTGTCCTGTTCAGCATACTTAATTTTTTTGGATATGTTGTGCCAGAATAAAAAATATTGCTAACTCGAAGTGTTAGAATTTTATTGCCATAATAGTGATTTACGCTAAAGACTTTAAATAAAGGTTCTAAGTAAGCTTTAATCTATTCAAGCATGAGGGTACCAGAATTTTTTTATTTACTCAAAAATTTGTTAATTAAGCCTAAGTGACAAAATACACATCCTAATTCGTGAGTTTAGCAGCAAAATAAATTTAGTCATTTAAGCTTGAGTGCCAAGATCTTGAGGAAAGCCAAGATGTCATGCTTGATTCTATTAAAAAGCTTATTTAATGCCTCAAGGCACGCGGAAAATATTATTTATAAGTCTTCTTCGGCGCAAAAGAAATGCATTAAATCATTGTTGTAGCACTGAAATTCTGACACTCCAAGTTTAATGCCGATAAGTACTTTTTAACAAAGGTTTTGAAACCTCACGCTTGCCCAACTTTCTACTCTGGCATAATAAATAGAAGGTTCGTGGCTTAGGGCAAAAAAGAAACCCCATCTCCGGCGTATCATCTTTTTCTTCCGTAAGGTCTTGGTACTTCAAACTTAAATGACTAAAATTATTTTTGTGCAAATCCATTAATGAAGGTAAGAGTCCTTTACTTTAGAATTAATTAATGAATTGTGGTAAAATACAAAATTTTGGTATCTCAACTAAGGTTTGAAGCCCAGGTATATAATCAAAAAAGGTCTTCACACTTCAGCCCACATTTTTTCCCGAAATTTCAGCAAAAGTGTGGTTCTGCCCGTTTTGTGGTATTTTAGGTAATAGCTGACCTCGTTTGGTGTAGTGGCTAGAATGTTTGCTTCTACACCCAAAGGATTCGGGTTCAAACCTGCCCAAGGTCGGTAAATATTTTAGCGGAGAAAATTTTAAAAATGTGACTACTCGGACAAGTAAATAAAGTTCTAGCCTCAATGTTAAAAATCTCCAGATCGGAAAAACTATATTGGGTATAAGACAGCATAAGACAAAAATACTGGCATCTCATTTTTGACTAATTTTTAGAAGAAATTCGATCACTAATATGACATCATTATTTTATTTCTTCCCAAAATCATGACATTTGATGCTTAATTGGCCAGAAATATTTTATCCACGATTAAGGCACACAATTTTAGTGTGACACTTTTTCCCGCTGCAGTAGAGTGCGTGTGCATTATATACCAAGACAGAACATTTCGGGAGGGGCTGAAGTAATTCAGGCAGCAGGGAAATGAAATCAAAGACGGGGCTGAAAAAGCCTTTGTAGTAAGCTTCCTCCACTTTTGCCTCTGATTTCCTTCTTTACAAATTACTTCACGCTCTTTGGTCCAGAATGTACCCGCACTCTTTACTCACTTTAGCAAGATATGTGGCCTACTTAATCCATCAGTTGAAGTTTCAGCAAAAATTCGAGTATCTCACACTTGATTAACGCTAGCTTGCGCGACTTCTCGCAGCCATCAACGTCGATCGTGCCGCTGGCTGTTGTCGTTGTTTATTTTTTCTTGGGCGACGCCTTCTTGCCTGCCACCTTTCCTGCGGCCTTCACCTTCTTGGGTTTAGGTGCTTTCGGCTTTGGTGGTCTTCTTCGCCTTTGAGGGAGTCTTCGTTCTTACGCTTTCGGCGATAGCCGCCCCGACGCTACCGCCGCCGCCGCCGCTCGCTGCCGATGGACGTTTATTTTTGCTCGGAAATGAGACTTTCTTGGCCGCCGCGGCAACGGTTTTTTCTTCTTGATGGCGACGAGCACCTTTGGTTTCTTCTAGGCCTTCGACTTACTGCCGCCCGAGGCGTTCGCTCATTTACCACCGCTGCCGGTTGTTGCTACCCCAGGCTTATCCGTAGTTGAGCCTGCTCCTCCTCTTCCTCTGCCACCGCTACTGGAAGTGAAATTGAACGATCCTGATGCGCCTTTACCTTTGATTTGAACCAGCGTGCCGGAGGCGACCGCCGACTTGATGTACTTCTTTATGAATGGAGAAAGCTTTTCGGCATCAACCTTGTAATTGGCAGAGATGTACTTCTTGATCGCCTGAAGAGATGAGCCTCCTCTCTCGTTTAAGTCCTTGATAGCGTTATTTACCATGTCGGAGGTGCAAGGATGAGACGATTTCGCACGTGCTGCTCCATCCTTTGCGCTTTTCTTCTGCGTGGCCGTTTTCTTCGGAGATGAAGGTGAAGAGGCAGGCGTAGCTGACGCCGTCGTCGGTGCTACTACAGCTGCATCTGCCATGTCTATATTTACTTTAGCGAATCGTCGAATTCTGGATATTAAGAACAGAGATGTGTGCGTAAAAACAAACTCGCGAGAAAAGATTTTGGAATAAAGAGAGCTCTGTGCTTGGGTGGATTTTTTCTTTGGTTTTTTAAAATTGTAGCACTACGAGAAAATCGTTTTAGAGCTAACGAGGGGTGATTTGACTGTATTCCATCCAATTAGTGACGAATTATACTTGATTGACGAGTATATACGCTAACATGCCTGCTCCGCATTTGGTATGAAATGACTGCGGAAACATTTTTTTACAAATACGCCACACATACGTTGGCCAAGTTAGCACTGCTCACTATAACCTAGAAGATGTCAGTTGCCGTTGCGACAGCTACGTTGCCATTTAACTAAAGTCACACTAATTATAAGTCAGAGCAAATAATACTTATGCACCGACTTTACTAGCATGGAATTGGTGATTGACGCAAGGGCACCCAACGTCCCGACATTAAGTCAACGCAAATCTGGTTCAATTGCAGCCAATCAAAACAAACTTGCCGTCCACACATTGATGGTGACTGAGCCTTGTCAGATTTAACCCAATGTGTAATGTTGGCATAAGCTAAAAGTTCCAACATTTATGCTTAGTTGACGAACGAACTTTTGGTTTGGTACCTTAAAATTCTGGCACTTCAGGCCTGATAGACAAGTAAAAACAATTTCGCCATCTTCTGTCTCGTTTTATCCAGTAACCATATTTTGGTTTTTCCCAAGTTTGTTTTCTGAGTAAATATTCATTTCAGCCAGCTGGCCCCTATTGGTGTAGTGGTTAGCAAGTTTGCCTCTACATTCAAGGGATGCGGGTTCAAACCCGATGGAGGTTCGTAAATTTTTCGGCAGAGAAAAGTTTTAAAATATGGTTTCTTCTCGCATAAGAAAGTAAAACCATAGGTTGCTTGTCAATGTGTTGTTTGGCACGTTAAAAATTCCTACTGGCGATGGAACTCCTCCAGATTCAGCAAACTTCTAGTAGGCATAGCGACATGACTATATGACAGTTCTAGACCAAGAGGGCCAAGGGAATTTCAGCTTCCCGAAGTTTTAACCACAAAATTACGAGTATGTGCGTCAATTATTATCGTTTATTATTCTTACCTCGATAACTTGTCTCATTTAAAATCTTTAGTTCTTAAGTTCGATCATTCTTTTTAATCCAAGATGGATGAACGTAAAAATCCTGTTCGATAAATTGGCCTGCAGATCTTAGCAAGCTTCTCGAATTTTGGGATCGGTTGATTGATTATCTGATGCGCCAGTAGAATTGCAAAACTTGTATGGTGTAGGGTCATCGGCGAGTAAATTCGATAATTCTGAAATGTGGCACCTATTCTTGATTTTTTTGATTTCTTTGTTCCTCAAATCGGTAAGGTAAATTTTTCGGCACTTATCACAGATAACAGAACACAATTTCTTCTGATTTTTTATACGTATAAAAATTCCGCCTAACAACATCTGTCTAAAATGTATGTTCAAAAATATTTCCCATGTGAACATTTTGTCGTTATCTTTCTTTTTTAGAAACAACCATTGAAGGAAGCAATGCTTTCCAATTAAATTCACAACCGTTCCCTTAGTTAGCGTTTTGGCCTTTCAAACTCGCTTTTTATCCCCGAAATCACCAGTATTGGTTATCAAAATGGTGCATATGTTTTCTCATTTTTTCTTTAGAAACAACTGTTGAAGAAAACTGTTTGTCATGTGATTGTCAATAAAACTGATAAATTTTGCCAACCATAAAGATTAAATTTAAGGACGATCCTTTTCCCAAAATTCATCAAAATTTAGTTTCTAGGCCGACTTTGTTTTGATGAAATCATCGCTACTGTTTTTAGATGCCATTTTAAAAATCATATCAACGCAATTTAATGATAAGAATAAAATGTGGTTACCTTCATCGACAGTTGCTGATTTTATTGGGAAAGGATTCACAAGGATGTATGTAAATTTACATTCTCAAACGGTAAACCATCTAGAGAATTGACCAAGGCAACCTTTACCAAAATATGCGAAAAGAAAAGGTTTGGGATTATTTAAATAAAAAATTGTCAGCTACCGTTTACAACATACGCCTCATAATTTATAAGGGCTGTTTGTGAGCATGCCTATTTTTTATACATTTGTTAAATGCTAGGGTTAATCAGAAAAAATTTATTGTGCCAATAAATCTGTCTTCAGATTTATGCTCGCATTTGTTTCCGATCATAAAGCGTCCCGTTAGTCCAGTATAGATATTGTTGCAATTTTTTATATCCGTTATCCTATGTCGTGACATTTATAAAACTTGTGTTTGATAAATGTGCCTTGGTCTGGTGATAAGTTTTACAAAAGCGAACGAAACATTGTTTTTTTATAAAACATCGTCGAGTAATTTTTATTTGAATTTAAATCAATTTCAATATTCGTCGTGCTCTGTTTATAAGCTAATAAGGAAAGTAGATTTGTTTTATAAATGAAACAGGTTTTAGAATTAAAATTCGAAACGCTTCTTTACGGGCGGCTTCCAAATATAGAAGGCAGGGGTTCTGACAGGTAATTTGCGTAAAGTTCCGCCACTGTTCTCTTATTGTGTAACTAAAATAAATTTTCAATTAGTATACCTGTGCAAGGTAGACTCTTTATTTTCTTTCTAACAATGTGATTTGATATGGTTTACCTGTAGAAACTGTTCTCGGTTAGTTTAAACCACATTTAACTTTATGAACGTGTCATGTCGGGATGTTTTAATATACGACAGGCGGACGAATTTTTCATGGTTCATTTTCATAAACCACGTTGACCGGTATTTCGTGTGGCTACTTGTATATCACCTGTCCCCCGACTGATTTTTACAATAACAAAACGCTTTATTTTTCCAAATATTATGAAATTGCTCAGGTAACCATAACAGATTTCTTCAGTTAATTTTATGACTTTATGGTTAAATTTTATTTAAGGGTGATGGGTGTTACGTTCGAACAATTAAGGGTCTTGCGTTACCTGCATTTTTTACGATATATTTGGTTTATTGTTGGAGCGAGACAAATTTTGATAAATATTTAGAGTAGAGGTTTGTAAAGGTTCACATTTTAACAACTTCGGTTAGGGGGCAACGTCCCCATTACAATTTAATTAATTTCATTCGCTAACCAAAGAATTGTAAATAGTAAGAAAGACAAAGATGCTTAGCCAGGTGAAGGAACGTAGCCCGTCCTTGCAAGGCCGCAGGACTTCCTAGATTGCAACACATACCGACACGCCACATTCACTTAACATATACAAAGCTTGAAACACAAACACATAATAATCGGTAACCAAGGAGTGTAGTAAACCTTTCGAAATCGGAAACTTCTTTACTTGGTTTGTTATTGCTTAAGAGCTTATTTATGATGACTTATGAGGACTAAATTTTCTTATGCGTGACTCATTGTCAGATGTAACACTGTTTTTAGAATTAAACATGTCGTAATCAATACGGATGTCTTGATATTCAGTGATGAAGCCAAAAAGGCAATTAATTTTTCTTTGACGGAAATATTTGGTTTCGTTGAGTTTTCTATTGGTCATCACCAGAATAAACGAGACAGTTACACTTTATCTCTTGTTTTGTAATATAAGGTTTAGTTATGCCTGATTCTTTCTCATGAAAGGAATTCAGGGTTTTCCAAGCGATTTCTCCCTTGATTTATTGTTTAATCAAAATAAAGGTAAAGGTAGAATTAATTAATTTTCACGGGCAATGACCTGAACTTAATCAATTATGAGAGAACCGAAATTGATATCGAAACAGCAAGGTTTCGTCAACTACTGTAAGCGCCACCTTTGTTCCAATTTTTCGTCTTGACAAATTAACCACGTTAAATATTAATCATCGTAAATAAGGTGATATTGAAACAATAAAAACTTAAGCCCACAAGAACTACTTACATGATTCATCTCACTCGCCATCTTATTGTTCTGAATAATGCTGGATGGATCAGGCACAAGTTACAATTTTACTTTTCAATACTGTGTAGAATTTAATTATGATTTGTAAGAAACATATTTTGTGTTCTTAACTCTGATGTAATTTCTATAAAAAATATAGCGCTATAATTTTTACAAAAATGTTCATGGCAATCCCAGAAAACCATGAAAATTGACAGCTACACTGACGACACTGTTTATGGTAAGTTCACCGATAATATCCGGGACAATACTTATACAAGTATTTTACAGCATGTCCACTATAATGTTCACAGAAGTGAGCAATGCCTGTGCAAAAGTTATCCACAGCAATGTTTATAAAAATGTTTGTGGCAATGTTTATAATAAAGTTACCAGTAGAGGCCA
This sequence comes from Phrixothrix hirtus, assembly GCA_024586415.1. NCBI lineage: Eukaryota > Metazoa > Arthropoda > Insecta > Coleoptera > Phengodidae > Phrixothrix > Phrixothrix hirtus. The sequence goes on from JAHWXV010078326.1 coordinate 11,796, forward strand.
CAGAAATGTTCGTAGTATTGTCATTCACAGTAAATGCAGAAGCGTTTGCGGCAACATCTATAGCCATATCAATGACAAGGTTCACGATAATAACAGTAGAACTGTCACACTAATATGTAAGAAACGTCCACGTACCGTTCACAATAATAATCGCAGAGTTACAGGATATTATTTATACCAAGGAATACAAACACCAACATTCAAGACAATATTTTCAACAATGTCCATGGCAATTTTTATAGAAATGTTCATGACAATATCTATATAAATGTTAACGGCATTACAATCAACAGTATCTACAGAAATTATCACGGTATTGTCTATTACAATAAATGCACAAAATATCTGTGGCAACAGTTCACGGCAATGATAGTAGAAATTTTCACATTAATGTGTAGGAAATGTCCACAGCAACGTTTGCAACAATGATGACAGGGTCACTGCAGTGTCACAGGATGATGTCCAAGGCAATATTTATAGCGATGTTCAGCAAAGTCCACGGCACATTTTTAGCACGCTAACCATAATGTTCACAGAAATATTTATGGCACTGTCTACGCCAAGGTTTGTGTGGATATCCACGGCAATTGTTATAGAAATGTACATGCACTATGAACTTAGAAATATCCACGGACATGATCACAGCACTGCATCGTGAAATAAATGCAGAAACATTGGTACCTCTTGTCCGTGACAATATTCACGGCAATAGCAATAGAAAATTTTACACGCACGTACGAGAATTTTCCACAGAAATGTTTACAACAATGATCACAGAGTCAGTGCAGCATCATAGAATAATGCCCAACGCAATATTTATAACGATGTTCAGGACAATACCTACAGCAATGTCCACGGCAATATTTTAGCACACTACCCATAATGTTCACTCCAAGGTTTGTGTAGATATCCATAGCAATTATTATAGAACTGTAGATGTACTATGAACTTATAAATATACCCAGACATGATCACAGCACTGCATTGTAAAGTAAATGCAGAAACATTGGCAGATTTTGTCCGTGACAATATTCACGGCAATAGCAATAGAAGTTTTTGCACTAATGTGCAAGAAATGTCCATACAATGTTTACAACAATGATTACAGGGTCACTGCAGTGTCATAGGATAATATCCAAGGCAATATTTATAACGATGTTCAGGATAGTACCTACAATAATGTACACTGCAATTTTTTAGCACGCTAACCATAATGTTCACGCCAAGGTTTGTGTGGATATCCATGACAATTGTTATAGAAGTGTACATGTACTATGAGCTTACAAATATACATAAACATGATCACAGCACTGCATTGTGAAGTAAATGCAGAAACATTGGCAAATTTTGCCCGTGACAATATTCACGGCAATAGCAATAGAAGTTTTTGCACTAATGTGCAAGAAATGTCCATACAATGTTTAGAACAATGATTACAGGGTCACTGCAGTGTCATAGGATAATATCCAAGGCAATATTTATAACGATGTTCAGGACAGTACCTACAATAATGTACACTGCAATTTTTAGCACGCAATCATAATGTTCACAGAAATATTTATAGCACTGTCTACGCCAATGTTTGCGTGGATATCCATGGCAATTGTTATAGACTGTACATGTACTATGAAATTAGAAATATCCACAGAAATGATCACAGCACTGCATTGTCAAGTAAATGCAGAAACATCGGCAGATTTTGTCCGTGACAATATTCACGGTAATAGCAATAGAAATTTTTACACTAACGTGCGAGAAATGTTCATAGCAACGATTACAACAATGACACTGCAGCAGTGTCATAGGATAATGTCCAAGGCAATATTTATAACGATGTTCAGGACACTTACCTACAACTATGTACACTGCAATTTTTTAGCACGCTAACCATAATGTTCACGCCAAGGTTTGTGTGGATATCCATGTCAATTGTTATAGAAGTGTACATGTACTATGAACTTACAAATATACACAGACATGATCACTGCACTGCATTGTGAAGCAAATGCAGAAACATTGGTAAATTTTGTCCGTGACAATATTCACGGCAATAGCAATAGAAATTTTTACACTAACGTGCGAGAAATGTTCATAGCAACGATTACAACAATGATCACAGAGTCACTGCAGTATCATAGGATAATGTCGAAGGAAATATTTATAACGATGTTTAGAACAGTTACCTACAGCAATGTCCAGGGCAATCTTTTAGCACGCTAACCATAATGTTCACGCCAAGGTTTGTGTGGATATACATAGCAATTATTATAGAAGTGTAGATGTGCTATACACTTAGAAATATACACAGACATGATCACAGCACTGCATTGTGATGTAAATGCAGAAACATTGGCAGATTTTGTCCGTGACAATATTCACGGCAATAGCA
>JAHWXV010078356.1:0-13089 GCA_024586415.1 Phrixothrix hirtus
GACGAACCACCCCTCACGACCAAGAGCTACCGCCGGGAAGAACGCAAGTTCCTAAAGTTACACTGTGCCGTTCAGCAACAACCGAAACGTCACAGTTTAACCGATGAAATTGGGGAAAATTTAAGTTTCACCGTAAATACAGGTTCTTCCAATGAGGATTAAACTAGTGATGAAGACGAATTTTCTGAAAGTGATACTAATAAATAGTGTGATTACATTTGACGTTTGTTTTTAAAACAGTTTTAGTAAGTAGTAATAGTGCTTAAATATTAAAGAATGTTATTTTATTGTAGATATAAAGCATTTCATCAATAAAAGACAACATTCTGTATTTATCTTAGTTTTTAAAATTATTGTATGTACAAAAATTAGAGCAACTAATTGTATTTTATGTTATAAATGACCCATTGTAAAAAACTTTACAATTGAACTTTTGTTTTAATCAAAATAAAAATTTAAAAAGGAGATTTTTTAATATGTCTTGTTTAAAATTCAAGTAAATTAAGAATAATAAACTGTGTTGAAAAATATATTTGAAAAATTACAAATTCTTTTGTTAACTGCCTTTTTGAGTGTACTTCATTAGCATGCAGCTCCCCTGTGCACGCCCACTCGGGACTTTTCTGAGCTTGGTGCTACTGTGTTTCGAAATATTGTCAAACTGTGTAATTTTCTTGGCTGCAAATTAAACGTTCTTGATTTATTGTACTTGAAGTTTGGATGCTTGTAAAATAGAGAAATGCATCAAGCTTTTATATAGCTGAAAATCTCAACTAATGAAAATTTTAACTCGAATATCAACAACATTTCCAAAATTTTGTGTCTACAAAGTTTGTATTGTTTGTCCTTGTATTCTCAATGATCATATTTGAAAGCGCATTGATTCAGCAAAATATTAATTTCTTTCTTATTTATTAAGATATTTGATACAAATTTTTTACATATGTATGTTACATTTTTCTAAAAATAATATATTGATAAATAATAACGATATCAATATTTTTCTGAGGTCATGTGCTTTCAAAAATAGTTTTGGTAAGTGCGATTAAGGTCAAATGATACAAACTTGGAGAGCTGTTAACTAATGCAAATATTAGGGATGTCAAGCGAAAATTTTTATTTTGTTCTCATATACAATCTAAATTACAATTGTGAATTTGGATTTTATAAGTTGTAATAGTTACAAATACAATTTTTATTACTATTTTATAAGTATATACATGTTGTTTTGTAAATAATAGGCCGTACTTCATTGGCGACTTCCTTGGGTTAAGATGGACCAATTTGTCTAGGTGCCATTTTGCTTTTTTGGGCATTGTAAGAAATTTATTTGGTTTTGTTTTTTTCACAAAAAATCGTTCACTTTCGAAGTGCATCTACTTGCATTTTGTGTATTAGAATTTTCGGGGTTGCTAAATAAAAACATCTTGCTATCTTCTATAAGAAATGTGAAGAGCGCTTACAATATCTGGAAGATAACCTTTGTTTGCTCATATTATTATAGGACGTAGCTCTATCTTGCTGAAACAGGAGTCCATTCAATTCAGCTAAGAGAAATCCATCAAAAAACTCTTGTAAATGAGTGAAAGTCTTATTAATGTATCATTGAGAATATCCCACCAGACATTTGAACTAAATCTATTTTGGAAATTACGCCCCATAAAAATTCTGGAATTTTCACCCCTCCAGCAACGCTGCTGTAAACATTTTGCAAACATTCATCGCTGAATGTTCGTCAAAAATATATTATTGCTGAACATACATTCCCCTAACCACATCATTTTTGTATAAAACATACGATCTTCTCGTAATTGGACTAAATGCCAATTACAAAATTCTAATCTTGTTCTCTACCATTTTCTTGGATAAGATGAATTTTTGAGCAAGACACGATTTAAATTTGTACTTTTTTTTAAAGATTGAGTGAGCCTACACTTCCGTGTTCTGAAATTCTGCACAATTTCATGCGTAGAATAATAAGATCTCCTCCGTATGTAAAAGAATATTAAATCCCAGATATTCACGTAGGGTTTTGAAATCAGAAGAGAAATCACTACAAGAGTCAGTCAAGAAACTATCACGTGCTGTTTAAAAAAAGTTTACTATCGACACCCTCAGAAGGCAGGGATTATGCTCATTTTCTGGATGCCAGAATGTAGTACTCTATGAGTTATTTGATGTGATTTCTATTTCATTAAAATCGGACAAGAAATGGCAAGGCTGTATATAATAATTTGATATAGGATTAGGTATTTAGCGTTTGTTTGCATTATTAGTGGTAGCAATGAGTGTGTGCAAAATCATCGTAACAGATGTGTTTACTCATTATTGAGAGCATAGGTAAATTCGAGGATAAATTATGGTCGGCAGTGTGTAAACCAAATAGTTTCGAAATAGTCGTAGAAAAAACGTATTTTTTCAAGAAATTGATTTTGTGAGGAACTTCGATTTGATGAGTAATTGTTACCGATTCCTTTCCCAGATAAATAGAAGATTTTCAAATAATATGCAAGAAATCAGTTCATAGGTTAGAATTTAAGAAAGGTTCTTATTATAGAACCGCTGTTCCCTAATAAAAGTTAGCTGAAAACAAATTGTGGATATAACATATTTTAGAAATTTGTGTAGTAATTTTTACAAGTACATTGTTAGAATACTTCTAAGTTAGTTACAGAAATAACTAACATGTAACCGAATTAAATTATAACACAAATGTTTCCAATAATAGGTATCGGAAGTGGTAAAGAAATACATAAATAACCTAAGCGCTGTTGAAATAGTTATTGAAATGCGGCGATGTGGTACGGAAGTGCGACAACGTATTACGGAAGTTCGGAAATGGAAGGTAAATTCTCGGCAATTAAAAGAAATCCGGCAATAATAGCATAACATTGCCGAAACTGGGCAATGGTGTACAAAATTTAAACAGTGGTTACACCGTCAGTCTATATTAAGGTGCATGCTAAAATGGAATGCGCAAGCATGAAAGAACCATTACCTTGTCTACCGCGCAATGAAAATCTGTTGACCTCTAGCGTAATAGCAATACACAAGAACCCAGTAATTAATTAGGTTTGTAATAATGTTTGTTATAAATCATATTTAATTTTTATTTGACCTAATAGTTAATTTTTGATTTTCACATAAACAAAAATTTGATTTCCTTTATAAATGTATTTTTTACTATTTTCGTTCCTGTCTATTTTTTTGGAATTTATTGAGTCCTTATTACTTGTTTAAGATTCTAGCATAGATTAATTTTTATTTTTGGTAAGCAAATTAGTATTTACTGTTAGTTAGTTTCCAACTTGTTAATATTAATTTTAGCTCTTTTAAACTTGACACCGACGCAATTGTATAGTTTCTATTAAATTTAATTTTGGGTAACAATACCTTTAACCTATTAGTTCATAAACATAATGTTATTGCTGAAAACCAACTTTGATTTAGAGATGGTAAACAGTTATTATTGGAATTACATTTTTTTCTTCGAAAATTTCCTTTTAGCTGGAATCAAATCAACTATGGGTTAAATATCACACGGCAAAGCGGAAACTTTTGCACTTCATGTCCATATGTTTTGACCAAGTTGTCAGTAAACTGACTTTGTTTAAAATTTTAGGATTTAACCACCCCTAATATTTACTTTACCGTGTAAAAGGCTTTAAAGCATTTATTCTCGTTGATTTTGAAGTCGTAGAACTAGAAACGTTTTCTTTTAAGTCAAAACGTTAATTTTAGTTATCCAAACTGTTAGAAAAGTTGATCGTACATGTGATAATAGATTACGTTGGAACGGTTCTTCAAATAATTCGGTTGTCATAACTTTAGAATAGTCCAAGTTGGGCTTCTTTAAACTTCTTCCGATGAGTAATTGTGTCATGAAGTACAATAATTTTATTTTTAGAACAAATGGGAGGGACCAACTTGGAATTATGTTAATATCTATCTACGCTATCTGTGTTCTATTATAGATAGCGTACTCTATCGTCTAAATGGCACATAGGCTACTTTTCTTTACGGAAACTGTTCATTCTCCTTAAAATTCAATTCGTAGCGCCTTGATGTGTGCTCCCATTACTATTATCTAAGGCTTATCAATGTTCTTAAACTTAAAAACGTATATTTTTATCGCTTGAAATGACCTTGTCGTCGTATTTCTTTTCAATTCGGAATTTTATTAATCGTGCGGAGACTAAAGCTCTTTCAGTTTGAACCAAAGAAAGGTTGTTGTATTGACTTTTTTAGTCTTTTTATAATCGTAAGTAAACCTCACGATGTAATATGAAAATTTTCGATTTTACGCTTTCTCTATTTCAGTCTGAGCCAGGGAAGGTTATTGTATTGACTTTTTTATTCTTTTTATGGTTACAGGTAAACCTCACGATGTAATAAGGAAATTGTTCGATTTTACTCTAAAACAGTCGCAAACAAGTCACCTGCAATTTATTCTCCTTAATTTAATAATTTCCTGTTTTATCTTATAAAAATTTAGACGTTTTACGCGATTAGACGTATTTAAAAGTAAATATTTAGTTTTTGTGCATACAAGTTTAAAAAAAGGTAAAAGTGGACCGTTGGTTTGTATTGAAGGAAGTCAGTTCGTAGAAAATATTACAATTTCTGCAGCTTGATACTTTTAAACAAGTGCATTCCTAGATGTTTATTTTGGTTATATCGTGCAGTTTAGAATATAGCGTGTAGATCCATTTACTTATACATATTTCAGTAGTTCCCAAAAAATTAATATTTTATAATTTTCAAAGCGGAGCACTTTTTTTTTTAACTCCATTATGCCATCAATAAACGTCCAACAGCTGTTTTCTCGCGACACTTCAAAGTCACGCTGTACCTATATTGAAAAGCTATAGTACTATTGGACTATGTATAGTGTAGCTACATTTAGTATGTACGTATTTCATTGCGATAACAATGCCTAAGAAAGCTAGCATACGCGGTTAATTGAAAACTACCTAATATTTTTAAATTACGTATAAGTAAATTATCTTTCTCTCTTCTTTCAAAACTACGAAAAGTTGGCATAATTTGTACTCTATTAAATTTTAGTCTAAGGGTTTGTATGTATTCATCATTTGATTTTATTTTTAAACATACTAACATTACTTTTGTTATACTCGTATATCTCTCAATTCTCTTTTATGCGCATGTAGTTAAATACCAACCCTGGAATATATTCAATTTTAAGTAAAGTAAAGAAGTAGAATAATTTGCCGAGTACGTTATTAAAGTAAAGGATTGATTTTTCATACTTTAAATTTTCCAGATCAAATATCGTGGCAAAAAGGATACTAGCAATATAAAATCTTCACAATATGCCCTATGTTACACTTTTACCTTTTAACTACTAACAATATGTACTAAAAGCTTCTCAAAAAATAAGTTTTACTTTTTAATTGCTAGAATTAGCAGGGCACCATTCAGCCGCTTTTGTAAGTCGCTGAGTAGATAAATAAATACTCATAATCGTAGTACAATTTCATTAATGCGGTAAAACGATGATCGAGCCATAAAAGTAATATGAAATACCTAGATTGTACATAAAAGCCTTGAAAATTAAGTATGTCTTCTTCAAATATAAAACATAAAATATTTACCACCATTACAGAAAGTCGGAACCGCGACGGCTGCCTACCAAGGCAATTTATTATTCTATAGCATTTTTGAACATACTATGAAATAGCAACGATTCACTTGTTTGCAGCCTTTACCTAAACAAACTTAATTAGGAAACCTTGCTGTTGAAGACCAAGACACAGTACTTTGTTAACTTATAAACAAATAAATTTGCTTAGAGTGGGTGCGAAAAACATTTACAACCATTTTTCGATATTTCTGATATAAAATCATTCTTATATCGGTTTACATAAACAAAGACATAGAGTAATAGGCGTTATCGAAATTTTAACGATTTGGCATTATTCCTTTCGAAAGTATTTTAAAATACAGAATCTTTCTAAAAGCGTGATCAGACTAGATATTTTTATCCGTATGCGTTCGTCACATATTGACCGAAATTTAATACACATGTTATAGAAATTTTTATACATTAAATACTAATTTCTGGATTAAATTTAAAAATAAGGAATAGTTAATTAGTAGGTAAATACGAATAAAATTTAAGTAAATGCAAAAACCACATTATTTACACCCTTCTAAAAATTAGGTTAATTAATATTCATTATAGTCTCAAATAACGTACTTAATATTAGAACAGATTAAAATTAGAAAAGTAATTATACATGAATTATAATTCCTATTACGAAGTATTTCCTTTATTTAACTTTAAGTTGTTCAAACACCGATTCTATTCGGTAGGAAATAATTTGCAGGTAACGTTTGCAAGGTATCTTTTTTTCTACATAAATTTGTGCAAGACGTTTTTATTGAGTGACTAACTAGTATATTTCATTTTATTTTGTGGAAAAGGAATTTTTATCTTACTTTTATTTAAACAGCAGAAATGTTTCTATATCAAACTCTGAAGAGACATCTCGAGACTCAAGTTTCGGAGGTAATTTGGCCATTTAAAAACATTTTTCTTCCTACTTCCTCTAAATTATTTATTGTGATAGATCATACGATGACATAAAGAAATTGTGTGTAATATACCTTTGTTTGCTAATTTATTACTTATCAAACACATAAACAAATGGTCGTTATATTAAAATCGACTTCTAGCATTTTAGACAAGCGATCTAGGAAGTTAAACCGATGTTCAAATTTAACATTTAAAAATTAATAGAAATTTATTAGATACCCATTAGTACTGTTAAGTTATGCATTGATTTTATGGTTTGGTAAATTATAATACAAACACTACTACAAATACTGACTAGTTATTGATATTAGGTTGGAAGACGTTTATTCCACAGTTAAAACTATGTTTCTCCTTCTTTAATAAAGAAACGTAATGGTAGTGGAATTAAGCCATATCTCTATTTGATTTAAGCTATCAACGTGTACATAAATATCAAAACACATCAAACAGTCAACCCAATATATAGTTCAATCAATATACAAATGAAATTGCGTATAAATTTGAGATTTAATAAAAGTGCTAACTTCTTTTAAACTCTATTAGCATGGAAATAGGAAGGGTGTGCATATTCATGTTTTCCAGAGTAACGATGTTATAAAGTGTTGAAAATATTCAGTTTTAGGCCAAACATTATTCAGAAATTCCCCAAGTTCCGGCCGGCATACCCTTATTATCTACGTTCAACAATAACATGTTTTCCTCGCTATTAAACTATCTTTAGACAAGTATAACAAGTAAATACCCTTAGAAAAGTATGCTTAGCGTAACATTATAGCTACTAGTCGCAATTTGCGTTGAAATTCATTTTCAATAAATAAATTTAAACTATGAATATTTATTAGAGAAATGTGCAAATATTAGACGACACATAAATTCATATCAAAATATTTTAATTGCTGGAAAAGGTTTCCGTCGTAAATCCTATGGTGTGAATTGTAAATGAATCAGAGCAGAAATTGTGATTACAAAAGATTTTAAGCTGCTTCTAAAAACTGCTTTTTCTTTCCATTTAAAAGCTCACACTCTTCAACATCAATCGGCTTGAATTTAGATTTTAATCAGATTTACCTGCTTTAAAGATGTTTCTTGGCGTTTAACAAAGAAAGGTTTTCGAAATTTTAAATCTATTGCAATTAAAAATAATGCGAAGATTGAAAAAAGGTATAAGACGTTTTAATTAAAACGTATTTATCTCCAGTTCAATAAATAATATTTTCTGGGAGAGTATTTAACAGAAAATTACAAGTCAATATTTCGTAAATGTGGGATTTAGTTTAACTGCTATATAGTCAACTGCACTAGACAACCTGTAATTGCATTTCCATACCGTTTAACCAGTATCACATGAATAAGGTGTTGTAAATTATATCTATTTAAGCTAGCTATATACTACTACCTAACCTTCCTTTAAGGACCATTAAACATTATAAATGTTGAAAAATACAATTTCTATACCATATACAAAAATTTTATAGAAATTACCAGTGCGATTTTATACTTCAAAATAACAGATTGTTTTAAAATTATAATACATTTAATGAGTAATTCCTAATCCTATTTCCTTAAAAAGTTTTCAATATTATTTACAAAGTTATTTCTAAAGGAACAATCGTTTTGAAATTTCATAAAATTAAATTATATAATGTAGCATGACTGAATAGACTACAGAAAAAGCTTGTTGGGTTTCAAAGTTATTGAAATAATTATTTTCTATCAAGTGTTGGTTGTTAGAAAATTCTAAAAATTGTTCTTCTCTTGTAAATAATTTATATAATTAAATAAAGGATAATTAACTTATCATTTCTTATATCACTGTTACTAATATATTCAAAATAATCGCCTGCTTGAATCATCTTTGCAAATTTACTATAAACTGTTTCAATAGATCCAATATCGATTTCTCTAACACTATTCCGCATTCTTTACGATTCAGTTAACGAGTTTAGGGGATCATATAAATAAAACCATTTACAAGAAAAGTTATTGAGACAAACAGCTTAATAGGCTAAGGCGCAGTTCTGCCGGGTACAAAGTTCTTCTTGATTGGCATTTTTTAGTGATGGTAAAACAGTAATTCCAAGTAACGATATTTATTTGTTTCCTTTATAAAGCAAGGTCCCAAAGTTCTATTTAGTAGAATGCGTTTAAACGTTTAAAAAGTTTAAATTCTTAAATTTTTGTTTCCAACACTTGATATAAAGTGCCAATCCAAATCCATGACTTTGGAGTCCAGAGTGAATACACTTTGTTTTAGTTATAACAAGCTATTTTTCTCAGCATTGTAAGGATTATTTGGATGCTCCTTTTACTGCATCTATTATCAAATTAGGGACAGTATCGTACCAATCAAGACGTTGTTTCGATTTTTTCTTATTATTTACTGAACTTGTCATTAATTTTTCCTACTAATTTATTTAAACCTTTCGACACTGGCACGTTTGAATATTTCTTATGAAATAAGCTCATGGCATACGCATACGACACACTACCTATCCTATAATGTTCCATAAAATAAATTTTGTGATGTGAGGTTAGCATGTCTAAAGTTAAGCCCCATTTGAACTCAGAAATACTCGTGACATTTCTCACTGAATATTAACTATGATAGTATAATTTAATTAATCTAGTACACATTGTGAAAGTATTTTACTTATTTTGCACATAGAAGCCGAACTATTTTTTAAAAATTGTATACATCTTGAAGGACTTTATTGATACAATACATTTAAGCATCTAAATATGAGTAAAATCTCGTAGCAACGGAATTATTTTAATAACTTTACAGTTAAGAAAGTTTCTCTCATCCTAAGCTGAATGAAAGAAAACGTAATGTAAATAACACGAAAACTATTTCATTTTTGTTTAAGATAATCTCCATTTACATCAACGCACTTATTACAACGTTGTAAAGGTTGTTGAAACTAGTTTGCAAAGGCGTTCAAAGAAATTGCTTTCAGTTCGGCGGCCATGTTTTCCTTTATATCTCCTACATCTTGAAATAGGTTCCCTTTGGGGACAGCTTTCACTTTAGGAAACAGAAAAAGCCTGTGTAAATTAGGGTAAATAACTTCACACTGTGCTCTCTTTTTGCTCATCCGTAAGACTATTGGTGACAAATTTGGTCCAGAGTCTTCGATTGCCTAAATACTTAAGTAGAATTAGTTTAGTTATAGCCTTATTAACCCTTAACTTATTTGCTATTATCCAGAGGGTCACTAGCGGGTATTTCTCTACAAATTCGCGATTAAATCTGCATTTCGTACGATTGATGGACGGCCGGGTCTAGCATCGTTTTGAACATTCTCACACCCATTTTTAAAATGTTTGCACCATTCAAACACACTAGTATGATTTATGAATTATTAGGCTACACTGTTCTTAATATTTTATAAGCTTCTGCTCAAAACAAAATTTGGTATTCACCCGTTGACCCACGACAATTGACGTAAAAACGATTTGCGCACCCAGGTTATGCATAAAAATTGACAACTGCTTGGTCTTCATTTCACCTCCATCTATTTTAAGAAGTGTGGACTACTTTAAGCTGCTTTACTTTTTATTTAACCTCACGTAATTCCAGTGCTACGGCATCAATCGAGGTGTTAGGTTGCCACATCTCGTATGTAACTCTCTTCTTTTGGTACTGACTGATATTTTAATTTATTTAAACTTCGGCTTTTTTGTGTTCAAATTTTCGTACCACTTTCATTAAAATTACATTTAGCCTTAGAAGACCAAGTTAACCTAGTACTGTAATTGCAACCTTGAAAAAGCTTTAAAGCTGTTTTTACAAGTTTCACTCCGATTTCTTCATAAAGCGAACTACAGATCTTAAGATCAATTGGGTCGGTTATAAGTAATTTGCGTTTACTACTAATGACATACTGCATCTTCTTCTACTAAATTATTAATATATACATTCTCAAACTTAAATAGAAGCTGTTGAAGATCATTGGTGTCTTAATAATTATAATTTAGAACCACATACGTATCTAGCAGTAAAGGCATATAGAGTTGAATGTCAACGATAATATCATGGAATAGTAAATAAATAACCGACTACACAATAAGTATTGTATACGTTAGCACTTGTTCCAAAGATAAAATTCTGGTTAGTGTATTTACAGGGTCGCTCAATTGTGTAGTTAAAGCATTTCTAAGAATTAAGTTGCATTCATTGATAAACAATTGGGTGTGCATATGAGAGCAGTAAGTGTAGCGAGCACAATTTAAGTACAATGAAACGCCACGCCGATTTAAATAATCAAATAACCTTAAATATTCGAAAAATTTTCGCAAATTAAGGGAATGGTAATAAATGATTACTGATTTTAATCATCACGCCGCGTGAGTTAATTTATAAAATGGAATATTGGTTTAATTATTTAATGTACGATAGGTCTTCGTATTAGGCAAATGAATTATAATAAATTATTGTAATTATACGAAGTGCGGTAACTTTGTTTAATTAATTTAATTATTTTTGCCGCGCGGATTGAATTATGAAACTTTGAATCAGAATAAACAATTCGATCTAAATAAGAAACTAATGCATAATGATTTGTTATTGCGAATAGGTAAACGCTCATTACACTAATTACTTACATTATCCTTTCTGCACAACCTATTGTTCCGATGTACGATTTATATTAAAACAAAAATCTCAATTTTCTTACCTTATGCACAACGTCTAGTTTAGAATTAAAAATGCCTAGCAATTTACAGTAAGTGACTTACTCAAGTGTGGTGGATATAATACAAGTTTATTGACAACTATTGTCTTAAAGTTAGCTATAGATACTTCACAGGTCCGAATAACGATTAATTAGAATCAAGTTTGGGTCTATATAAACAACATTCCGACCAACAAAGACTGTGTGATGTGATACCTATTTTAGTACCAGAACTTACATAAAGGGTGTGGCTATATAAAATACACCTAATTTTTGTACCTGATATTTATTATGTCTCTATGTACATGTTTCATTAGTTTTTATTCCATTAATAGTAGTTAATAGTAGGGTGAAATGAACTAATTGTTACATTTCGGTATATGTTTTAAGAATAGCAAAGGAAAAGAGAGTGTTTCTAATATAACCAAAATTCTTGACGAGTCCAAAAGATGTATCTGTATTTGTAAAACTACTTAGCTCATCAAAATGTTTAATAAATTGTCACATTTGTAGATTTCAAGTTATCGAGTTTAACTACACTAAAAGTCACTCAATCTGTTGATACTTTTACCAAAAGAATGTTTAAAAATACCTTGTGGATTATGAGAGACATAAGCGTTAAATAAAATTGAAGGTCTACTTATTTAGATGGTAAGTACACATTCCAATGTATTTTAGTTCCATAGTCTAAAATAAACAAGATGGCCAGATAGATATGTTTAAACCATAATTGCAACATTGATTTAAAAATTGATAGTTATCGTAATTTCCATGATGCAATCAAAACATTTCGCTAGTTTTGTTTCATTTATAATAATTAATAGTAACATAAAATTATCTAAATGTTACATACCATGACGAAATTCGGTAATAAAATGTAATGGCATAAATAGAAATCAACATACCAGGCTATACTCAAGAAACCACGATGGCAGCCTTGTTGACTGTATTGATTGTAAATGGTATTATAACCCCATCTATTTTTATTTATTTATTTTTATAAATCAACTATATAAATCAATAACTTATTCTTTGCTATGGTAAATTGGAAGGAATAAGTTTAGATATAACCTAATTTCGTTACAATATAGCATAGGCTAAAACGGTAGCATGGAATGTAGATAGGTGATGCGCTTTCACGTGTAGCTGTTAATATAAGGATTAAAACGAAGTTTAGTTGTTTATTAGGCGTCACACGATTGTTGGTAAACAAAATTTAAGCAGGGTAACCTGCTGGGACACAAAGGTGGTGAAAATGTCAGGAGCCATTGAGCTTAAAGTTCAAAGTTGTGGTTTGCCAAGGATTTTAACATAAATAGCTATTTTATCACCTGAAAGACAACGTATTAGTTTTATTTATAACAGAAAAGTATAGAAAACAAATAATAGATTTACTAAATTCGTATATAATAATCAAAATAAGTTGTAGCAGTGTAGAGTGTCCCAGTTAAAGTCGATTAGGCTAGCTAAATTAGGGAATGTATGTAGCAACGTACAATTATCAAAATTGTGAGAGACTTAACGTAAACCAGGACTCCCGATACTATTCGTCACTATTTACACAATATTGACAAAAATTCAGTGATTAGTAATAAATGAAAGTAAACGAACTGAATAAATTCCAATTTTAGGCAAAATTCATAGGAATAAATGTTTAACGTTCCAAAAAATAAAAAGATTACTTTGAGTGCACTCAAAGTAGCAATTGAATGCCTATCAATTATAATAATTCCTTAAAGTAAATATACAACGATACAAAATAGACTGAAAAAATGATTTTCCCTTCACAAAGCATGATATGGTGTCAGTTACATTCAAACGCAGACAGTGTTTTAGAAATTCTAATGACGACCTGTG
>JAHWXV010078359.1:0-18919 GCA_024586415.1 Phrixothrix hirtus
ATCGCAAAACTCGATCATCGGCCGTAACTTAACACTAAAAGAAATAAAACACGAATAGAATTTGAAACCCCAAGAAAGTGAAATAATTTAATCTTACCCTAAAATTATCAGGTAACGATCCCAAAACTGCGTGTGTAACCAAATCGAAAGCATTCATACAAATGAAGCGCCGCGCGGTCTGGCGAATAAATCAGTGCGCAATAAACGAGACCGCGTACCGCCGGAGGCGTGACAAACATGACAGCGGTACTCAAACAATTTACAATAACAATAATAATGAACGATTTTATTGTCTAAAATCACACAAACGGAACTGCCATAATTTATATGTGCCAACTAAATGCATTAAATCAATACCAATTTTATAGAAAATTCACAAGTGAATTTTAAACCGTTACACAGTGGCACAGTAAATTTATTGTCCAGATAAAAGGGATTTTTCCTCTGGTTTATTATAAATCATAAAGTCTGAAAATAGTTTGGTTACCTATCACTAAAAGCTAAAAATTACGTAAATGAAAGTACATAGTACAGTAATTTTAATAAAATTGTTCAACATTGCCAAACAGATAACCAACGCAGGTTTTCAATAGAATAGCAACAGAAATGGTTTGCTTTTACATTTGATGCTGGGATGCTTACTGCTTTGGTTATGGTTTGTTATATTCTATCTTGAAAGCAGCTAACTAACTTTATCCTTAATTTTCTCCAAAATTATTCATTTAAGGAAAAAAGGAAACCCATAGCTAATGTTTGTTTCTACATCTATAGCTATCTACGCAATATTATCAAATTCTTCTAGATATTTGTATTTAGGCAATGTTATATACACTAATATAACTAATAAAGCTTTATACTAACAACAAATTCTGAAACAAAGTCAACTGCTTCGGGTCAATATATATTTGTAATCGTATAGTTTAGTATTCCGAATTTTTATACATTTCATTTGTGGAATTGTGTTTATAATTGATGTTGATTTATTTTGCCTTAATGAAAATCTTTAATATCTCCCAGAGGAGAAAATCTTACTCTATGATGAATTTCTTAGCAAGTTACACTAATACGGCGTTATATGCGAGATATGGCAGAAAACTAAAGATAGATAAAGTTCGTTTTAGCATCATAAAAGTAGTAATTTGAAAATTGAATTATCTAGCTGAATGAACTTGTGGCTAATTATTAAATTTTTTAAAATTTAAAATAAGTTTTACGTTGTCCTCCATAAAAGTTAACGATGAGGAGCAAAGGTCCCTAGTTCGAGCAAGCAAATACAATTTTAGTATTATACTTCAAAAAATATACATAAACAGTTTTTAAAAATAATATAGTAACAATTTACAAATTTTGAATATTTTATTCTACAAACATAATTGAAGAGTATGAAATTAGAAATGTGTTAAATTCCATTTGTCATTACTTGAAGATTTTTTAATGAAAATAGTCTATATGCTAATGCCAGTAACTCATAGAATGATTTAAATGCTTACCTTAATGTTAATAAGCTTTTTGTTAATTTAAAATTGGCACTAGGTAGAAGTCCAATGTTTATTCGATCCATGTCATGTCCCATGTGCAATATAAAAAATACATTATTTTGTTCAAAAGCCTTATACTTGTGCTTTGAATACAATTAAATATAAATTATGAATACAAAACGCCGTAAGGGTAGCACAAGTTTGTTTCGGGACAACCACTAGAAATGAAAAGTAGCAGACCAAACCTACCTTATCAAATCACGGATAAATTAAAAGAATTCTTAATTTTATAAAAGATGAATACCCAATAGTTCTAAATCTTAAATAAATTCACATAATAAGTTATTGTTCATTGATGACTTAATATACAGAATGTCTTCAAATAATTATTGTTATAATAATTGTTAAAAATACAAAAGGTCTTGCAATGTAGTAGTCTTGATAGGTGTTATGTGTGTAAATTTTCTTGTTGAAGCTTAAGCTTTTAAAAGCTTATTCAAGCACTACTGTTTAACCGAACGTAGAATGTAGCAAAGTATATTATCAATGATTTACATATTAATAGGGTCCTTCAGAAAGCCACCGCCAAAAAATGTTTCCTTTTATTATTTCAGATGGTACTGGAGATATTCTTAACGTTTTTAAAACCATTTTTATGTGTAAATTTGGACTAACTAGGCTATATCTACAAATCATTGTGACAAACAGGAAGCTCAGTGAATAGCAATTTATTGACAAACGCATACGAACGGCGCCCAGCAAGTTTGATATTGATGACATTAACATAGTTCGTGATTATCATATAAATAGCATACTGGGTGGTGTTTCTCATTACTCCCGAATGAAAACTGAAAAAGCATATCTAAAACCTGACTTGAATATTCAAGTCCTTGGAAAAATACCTAAGTAGTTGGGTTGTATATAAATTTTATCGCAAACTATTGTTAAATGTTAAATGTCCGCCCAGTGCAACTTTCCGAGTTTTCAACAGACTGCATTGCAAAATTCAATTACATAATGACAAGAGCAATGAGGTAAAAAGAAATTTAAAGGTCCACAAACGGAAAGCAGCGAAAGCCGAAAACCAGAATATTCATGGATAGTGACAGAACTGAAGCTCAACTTCTTGAATTTGTAACAACTCTCTTGCTGAAATCTATGTTCATTTAGCTGATAATGGAAAATCATGCATGTGCTTCCAGCACGAGGTTGCAACGGAAAGGGGCAACAAAAATATAGCTTCCTGCTTGCTACGCATCTTAAATAAGGTTAAAGCTACTAATAAAAAAATGCCGTGATATGGATTAATAATTTCCGTTCTCAAGGTAAGAACCGCCTGACAATATTTTTTATACATTTCTTCTAGATGTTGGAGTGTATGGCAACATCGTGTAACAGGACGAAAAGGTGCTATGAAACTACTGAGGATAGAATTGATAATAACCTGTACCCTACAGATTTACACCCCTGGCAAATCTCAAGGCGTGGGTCAAGGGTACCTAATAAATTAGTTTTCAAGTATGCTCTCAAGTGTCGATGGCGATACGCGAAGGTAAAGTATATAACGGGACGAAAATGTCTTGGGCCTTTGAAGGTTGAGGGAAATGCCGTTCTTGATACTGAATCGGCTGGTTGCTCCCGCAGCGGCAGTGTAGCGTGGGAGGTTTTTACAGTATTTGTTCGTAAGAATTGAGCTAAAAATTCAGGACGGCTTTCAAGAGTCAAAATTGGGTAAAGGTCGTGATTTTGGGCGCCACCTTAACTGTTTGTCAAAACAGAAGTTTAAATTGCTGGAGACTAAATAACAATGACTTTTTAATTCCATCCGTAAATGCGATGTTTGCATTCGGAATACTTACAAGGTGCTTGGTCTTTCGTACGCCACTGGAGAAGCCCTCCTAAAATCGTATTGTCAGACTTACAACGCATGAGTATTCCTTAAGTACTTAAATTTATAATTTCCCTGTAAAAAAGTTACTGTTAACCATAATTATTATGATTACGAAACATCCTGAAATAATAAAAGCATATGGTTTTGACTAAACGGTTATAATAAAATAAAATAACTTATACATGCAATTAGAATACATTTAGGTAAACAATGAATTACTAACTAACAAATTGATTCTAAACAAAAGAGAAAAAAGGGATCCCCAAATTTACTTATTTAGAATTTACTTAAATTATTAACAAAATATTGACCCCTTGAATTAAAGGTGGTTCAAAATAGCAATACTTAATTATACTAATTGTTTGTCTTTACTTGAAATTTAAAAGAGTTCACATAATTGAACAAGCAAAGGTCTAACTGAGCTTTGGCGGTAGTAACTTCTTAAGCGAATGGTTATTACGTTACCAAAAAAATATTGATATTTGAGGGTCGGATTCCTCTTAGTGAACTTATTGATTTATCAAATGTAAAAGGCCTTAATAACAGATAAATGGCTTGAGATTCGTGACTTTAATAGCCGGATCTGATGACTGCCTTAGTTTCCTATTATAATGTACCTGGTGTACTTTCCCAAACTTTCCATGAGCTCTTTGGCCTATTTGAGCGAGGACTACGAAAATTTTACCCAAATTCTATTTTATTCGCCAGAAGCGCCGATTAGTCTGATTCTCTACGATTCAGACAGTCGGTAGTTGATACGGGTGGCTACTTCGTATTCTTGAATTAGGAAACCTCAATGCCTAACGATTATGTCACGCCTCGATAATACGTGCGTACACTTCAGAGCTCTGGTCTCTACTAACTGATTTTGAATTCCTTGACCTTGAAATTGCCGGGAATAGGCGAGTTTAGTGGTGGTCATTTATTTATAGAAACAAACATGGTTTCGTGAGAAGCTGAAGTTGTAAATTGTTTTTACAGCTGTATAACAGGGGTTTTCAAAAGTTCTTCATTATAAACAAGGTTTGCAATAACCTGTAAAATCCTTATTTGTAAATTTTGATATCTAATGAATACGGGTATTTTACACATTTGATTATGTTGTTGATTCCCTTATATACAGGGTGTTCTCAAATCAAAGATAGATGTTGTGGGAATTTTAGACGCGCTTACAAGTAGTTAAAAATCGAAAGATAGCCACTCCACCTGATTTAAAGGTAACTATGCGAAATCTTGGGGTGGAGACCAGAGTTCGAAATCACCCGGAATATCGTTATGTTACGTTACATTACTAGACGTGCAATCAATCGAATGAATTTTTCAGATTACAATACCTTACCTGGTAGCTACAAATAAAAGCAACTTATAACTAACTTTCATTAATAATACAGGTAATTCTATCGAAGTAAAGATGCTAATATGCTAATATATCTGTCGAACATGGCGATTTCGTAATTTAAGGTGGCACATAATTGCATGACGCTACCTGAAGTTTAATTGAACCTGCATTAGCCGGATTAATAATCCACAAGGGTTGATAAGAAAGCGAAATAAATGAAAGTGACTTACGTGGTTAATTAAGTGACCTTAGCGTAGGTGTTCCGGATCAACGAAATAGTTCCATTAACCTAAATTCCTTATGTTACGGGTAGCGCGATTGAAAGTTCTATAATTAAAGATAACTTCCCTGTGTACGGGAGAGTTTAAATCAAGCACTAATTTACGATAAACAACGATAAATGACGGCCTATCTAATTTACAGTTTAATTTTATTTTTCTATCGAGGAGTGGATCCAATATTTACAATCTTCCCTTAGAGCTCGTATATATTATTTCTATTGAAGCTAACGGAATACTCCCATCTTGCTTCAATTGGTGATGTCAAATTGTCTGCTGAAAAGAAGGGCGGAGATATTGGAAAACTGTTTTATATTCGAGACAACCCAGCGGTCTAAAGCGTTGTAATGTAATAGTGTGGCCAGAGGCTGTTCTAGGAGCATTAATGGCATGGCCTCATGTATTTAAAACTACTCATTATACTTGAATTAATTGAATACATTTTATCTAAAATGTAGGTACTTTTTCTTATTAGTATAAAATCAAAGAAATAATTGTTTTAGTATCTTTAACTTTATAAAAGATGAATACCCAATAGTTTTGAATTTTGATCGGATTTAAATAATAATAGAACATAATTCGTAAATCATAATATACTGGATGTCACCAAATAATTATTCTCTTAAAAATAGTCAAAATGACAAACTTTCTTATAATCGAACATAAGTTCTGACTTTACTCGCATTGAAAAGAAAGGGAAGAGGTAAATAAATGGCACCAAAATATATAGCACCCACACAAGAAGATTTCGTGTTATGGATATGTGTGAACAAAATCTTCAGGTTACTGCTGATTAAGCTTTAAATACGAAAGCATGGCAATTGCCATAAAAGTAGACTCAGAACACGCTTGAATACTACTATAGAAGAACAATTACAATGAATTTATAGATTCGCTAAATTATCAATGTTTAAATAGGGCAAAACATTGAAAGATATGAAAAATGTGACAATTGGAATGTTGCCTCATCAGAATCATGTTTCAAACTATAAAAAAAATACTATACTTCTTTAGTTAGAATAGAAAAATATATAAAATGTTTTACAGCGAGGAATAGTTGACAATTGGCACTTAGTACAATTTCCGTGCTAGGCACTTAGCACTTTCCTATTACTTTTTGTAAAACTGGTTTTTTAAAAATGACATCCGTTTTAAACAATCATATTCAATTCAAGAGTAACTTAAAAATATAAATTCATTACAGATAATAAATATATATTTGAAAGGTTTTCCTGAATAAATATTTTTCACTCTATCTCCATTTCCTATTCTTGGCACTTAGCACCTGTATGATTTCCACTCTTCAATTATTGTTATTAGAGCTTAGTAAATGTCGAAATACAAGCGGAATGTGATAAGTTTTACATGTTAATATTTGCATTACCAAAATAAGTAATTGACATTTAAAGAGTAGTTACTATTAACTCCTTCGATCCCTATGGAGCATTGGTAAACTTTTTATTTTCAGGAAAACTTCAGTGCTTATAAGACACCTACCGTTCTAAATATTTTACTCTTACGCTTTACTCAATTTCACAAACGTCTTAAATACCCTCAGAGTTGATTCAATAACGATAAAGTGTCGCTAAACTATTTTTCACATTTTTAAATTACAAAGACTACTAAAATACGCGTAATTCGTAACAGATTGTACTTTATTCTTAACTTTTTGTACAAATATGCGACATATATATAGATAGGTATATTCTTTGTGCGCCCGGAAACATTAATTTTCTGGTCGCTATTGGCGACCGGAAGTTAGCATTTTTCGGATTAAGCTGCTAAATTGGTTGTTACGTAGCAACCGTAGTAGCGCATTAAAACTTGATAGCTATTGATTGCTACGTTAACGAATGATGATATTTTTAAACGAATACCAAATATTGTAATATCTATTTAAGAAATTGTATTTACGTCTGCACAAGATTTTTGTGTATGACACGTCCTGAAAATGTTTTGCAGGTAGCTATTTATTGCAGGTCTCATCTATGGATCGCTCTGAAACTTCACTCGTATTGGTAAAAAGTCATTTGCTGGACTAGGGATGCAAATAACTATTTATTATCAACTTAAGAAAATATTGACCTAAACGCTTACTCCATTTTGCAGACACCGATGATGCTAGCCGTACATATTTTAAGTTCTGCAATATATTAGTTATTTACATCAACCATGGTCAACATACAATTTATGATGCTTTGATTCATGTCATGCACTAATTTAAAATTTAAGAAGTAGTACGGCTGCTTTGATATAGGCTTATTCTAGTTGAATTAGTATGCACATTCCAAAACGTCAACTATTTCGAAAATTAAAGTAACTAATGTAATACTATAATTAATAAAACCAATGTTTAAATAAAAATTTAGATTTTAACGCTAAAATTTAAAGGTATAGTAAATATTGTTTACAGGTCTGGAGTTCAGCTAAAGATCTATGATTAAAAACGTCAAACTGTATTGAGAAGCGAAACTTAATTTGAAATAGATGTAAATACACATTAAATACCTTGATGATACAATCGGCTATTTTGAGATTCAATTTTATGACAAGATCTCTTTTTGTCACCTATATTGTTCGCATTTATTCTATGTTCGTGTTTAAATATTTCGAGGCTATTTGCCAATTCTCTTTTATACAAACTGAAAAATACAAAATTTTTAACAGCATTATTTATTAAAACAGTTTTGGCAGTATTTACAACATAGAGTTAATTTATTTCTGAGGATTTAGGCTTTTTGCAGTTACATACAATACCATAAATTTTCAATTGCCTGTATATGCACATGAGATTGCTACTGATATGCATAATTGCTTTTAAAGATATGAAAAATAATCCAATTGTGCTGTTCCAAGGGACTACAAATGATTCTTAAAGCAATCTTCATTTTATAAAGACAGCTGAAATAAAATTGGTTCAAAAATTTGAAAACTACGGTGACCATCAAGGTAATAAATGAAAACTGCAATTTAATAATTTCCTTAAAGTAGTTAACCCTAAAGTGTTAATTTTTAAATGTATGCTGGCATACAAATTCAAGCAAGGTCGCATTTTTTAAACAAATTGGAATTAAGTTAGAAACGGATCGACATTTATTTACTTAAAAATTGATTAGTTTTAAACCAACGTCACCTATAATGGATATTTATGTGGATCTTCTGATTTTTCTGCTCAATATGTCAGTTACGTTTCAACTGTTGCTCCATAAAGAATGTTATATTGAAAAGGTACTTAAAATATAGGGTTTTTCAGAAGTAAGAGGTAACATTATATGCTTATATATTATATGTAAATAGTCAATTTACTTCAAAAACAAAAACACGTTTTAATACATAAAATAATGAAATTTGTTTAAAAAAATTGCCCTATAGCTAATGTTGGATGTCTCCACCGCCATTTTCTTATACAAGTAAGAGCCTCTCTTCAATTCTGTAAACATCAGTTTATGTAATCGACTCTCTCAGTTCATGAATTGTCGTAGGCTTATTTAAAAATACCAGTTTCTTTAGATAACCTCAAAGCCAAAAGTCTACAAGGTTATTATCTGGTGACGTTGCAGGCCGAGTGATTTGAAACTGTTTACTGATAAGTCGATTACCGAGAATGTCATGCAAAAACAATAGCACCATCCTGTACGAATACAATATTTCAAATGTGATGATTTCGCACAGTCGATTTCGTATAACCACGGAGCATGTTAAAGTAACGATCTCCGATAATTGTAGTTGTTTTGATTATTTCAAAAAAGGAAGGTCTATTAATAAAACGATTTTCAAAACTAGATCAAACGGAATTTTTGAATCGTGAGTGTTCACACTACTTTGAGGCGAAAAGGCGCTTTATTCATTCAGAGCACATTATCAAGCCACCATGGGTTCACCTGAATTTCAGCTATCTTTCGTAAAGGATTTGCATTTTATAGGGATACAATTAAGTTGCTTTTTTAGTATTTGCCATACTGTGGCGATATTTACTTCTAAATGAATTTCTACTTTATTGACACTGCATACCATCATACTGATTTTTATTAGCAATATTTCGTGATTATTGCAAAACTTTGGTAATCATTACATCTGGTGTCAATGTAGGTTTTTTTGATTTCTTCGCATCGTTAACGTAGACAGTTTCTTTAAATTTTGATACAAGTTTCTTAAAAAACATTAAACTGCACGGACCACCTATGAGATATTTACGTATACAAACCCTCTACACGCGGCAGAAAAGCTACGCTCATAATTATAATGACACTAAATCGGCTCGATGCGAGTTTGTAAAGGTAATTCCATTTCCATTTACAATTAAAAATGAAAAAAGATACTTTGTCTAGTTAACTTGGCAAATACGATAACGAAAACTATTGTTGCCATGACAACTGACATTAAAAAAAGTGGTATCAAACTTTTTATGACTGTACGAGCAATAAATAGTTTTAAATTATTTATTGTTCGATTTTATTCAAGCTTTTATACACGATATTATATAGTATCCCAAATGGCTTGAGATCTTTTTACTTTACCCAATAAAGCCTTTATTTTAGAAAAATTAAAAAGAAAAGCAGAAAAAATGAATGAAATAGTACACATTTTCATTTAAGAGGTAACGCCTTAACATCTTCAAAAACTGATTGGAAAATTTACGAATTTCGTAGTAAGTATTAATAAACTTCACAATATAGTAGTGCGTGAATGTGGATGCTTATCAACAAAAAAGCATCAATTAAATATGCCAGGAACGTAGGCGAAAGCTTAACTTGATAAAACATCGAGTTTAGTCGGAGTTTCTCAAAACAAATTCTGTTACAATTATACGGTCCACAAGTCTGGAGGAAGATATACTGGTTTTAGCATTAGGCCTTTCGACCTTTTAATTTATTTAGCAATAACTTGTATACATATAGAATATCAATAATTGGCACAAACAATGTAAATACCTAGGGTAGTAATGACAAAGTAAATAAATAATAGCTGGCAAATCAAAATACTTTAGAAATACATAAAAATTGAAATCAATGTGCGACAAAAAATGAATGTAGTTTGAAGGCTAGTTATGGTATGTGTGTGTTATATGTGTACCTATGTTATGGTGCCTGAATGTTGTGGTGAGTGTGGGTGATATGTCTGGAGGAAGAAACCAATTACGTACCGCTGGTTTCTTGAACCATTTAAATGTCGTTTTGTCCACAGAAAGATAATTATCAAAATTGAAATAACCGTGATTGGAAAAGAAATGCATAGATATCCTTTTTACGTAGGTTGGTCATAGTCAGCTGTAGCTAAAAAACTCAACATAGGAATCATGTGTAACAGAAGTATATATGGACTGCTACCGTCACCACTAAGTTTAAAATTCATAGCAGCTTTTATCATTTCAATTGGTTAAATCAATTAATTCGATGCGATTAGGATCTGTGCAATCTAGAACGTATTTACTTGCGGCACGCTGTTCCGCTTCTCTCTGAAATTCCTTTTCCCGCCATGCAGGTGTGGCTCAAGGATTTTTAATAGATAAAGAACGCGCTCTTTCGCTCGCAATACCTTCACATGCCCGGCCTGAAATTTATTATTCAACGAAAATTTTATTAATTGTGAACTTAAAATTAGAGGATGCATATTATAGGTAGAAAATGGACAGTTAATAAGGCAAATAAAATAACTATTCTGATTCCTGTAATTTTAAAGCGTGAGCTTATATTAAAGTCAATCCTTATTTTACTGAATTAGTAATTAACTTTATAACTGCTTAAAACAGAAACTATTGTAAAATTTTTGAATCAGCTAAGAATTTACACACTAGTTATATTATTGACTGTTATAGTTTCATATGATCGGTTAATTCGATACAAGGTACATTCAAAAATTAGCGTCGGTGTCTTCATGTAGTTAATTAAAATCAATTTCTGCCAATCTCTAAAACTTAGCATCTCTTTGACGGATATATGTTCTTCTATAGCAGCTGGTCAATTCAAAGGCCATGAATCCAATAATAAAACACTATTGTGGTGAATGATTTCGCAATTAACTTCGTAATTTTTCGGAATACAATTCTGATCTGATTTAAAATTAATAGTCCATGTTTTTAACGCTGCCATATAGCAGAACGTTGCAATTTCCATCAGTCAATCAGTGAAATTTTACATATATTATTGAACAAGTATATTAACAATTCTCCTAAAATCACTTTTTATACTGACACGTCGTAGAACGTAGTTTTATATTTATGCTAGAGAAGAGTTCACCCATAATCACAAAATAATAGCAATTTGATTTAATAACGCGTTGTTAAATATCACAATAATGAAAGAGCATTTGGAATTGAAATTAATACGAAAAGGTTTTTATAAAAGGCTAAGTGATGTTTTTTGTACATTCTAATGTAAATTATTAATTTAACTTAGAGCAAATACTAAATAACTTTATATAAACTTCTTTTGATGTTCTCACAGGATTAAATAAATAAATTAATGAAAATGAATAATTTCCAACGCTAAATTTTATTTAATTTATGTAGTTTCGCCGTGGGTTGAATGGTCCATCGATTGCTGTCGGTAGCAGGTGTCACTTATGTTTCACACACATTGAACAATTTAAAACAAAATACCTAAAATTCTTTGAATTCTTAGATACTATGAAAAAATAAAAACTTGGTATATAGCTTTCCGAAGAATTGATGAATGCAATAAGATTAAATCCTCTTATAACTCGGAAACCCGATTTCTTAATAATAAAAAAAACTTTATATTATTGTGGTTCAACCTTAATTAGAAAATAACAATTTACATAGAATTTATTAGTAAATATAGGAACAGAAAACTAGTTTGGACACTGTGGGTTAATTACATTGATTTTTGTATGCCATATTTATGAAGTATAACATTAACGTTTATGTGTGGAAGGTGAATGCAGTTAATCAGCGGAAAATTTAAATCCAACACTTACTTACATCTGCACAATTATTGATATACATTATCGTGGGTCGTCATTTTCTAGAATTATAAGGACTAAGTTTCGAGTGCTAATACTGGTTCGCTATAAACTGAGGAAAATAAATCATTGAAATAACCAATAATTGGTTTATTTAACCATTTTTGAGTGTTAAATACGAAAAATGTTTTTGAAATATCAAAGTGATTGACTAAAAACGTTAGCTTTGCAAGGTTAAAATGATATTTTAAAATATTTGATGAAACTACCAAGTTAATATTTTATTGCTTGTGTTGTTTTAACAGTTGAACTTAGTTGAAGTAACGACGAATGTTAATTAATTTAATTTATTTAAGCTATTTTGTCAATACTTTTTAAAGTTGTGGAATTAACCACAAAGTATTAAAGCAAAAGTTTTTACTTTCTTATATTAATAACTGAAAATATATTGAATCAATTTATTGTTGAATTTTGGAACAATAAAACCGCGTATTTATTTTAAATAGAAATTTTGTTGTATACAGGTAAGTACATGGTTACATCTATAATTTGTTTTCATTTTGTGTACTTAAGCAAATGTTCAGCGCACAATAGGTATGTAACGGACTTATAACTTCATTGAAATACCTGAAGTATATTTACATGACTACTTATTACTAGTTATATTACCAATATTGTAAGGATAATACAACAGCTATGGTTGTGTCACGTCAAATGTTCCATGCAATTTAAATAGAATGATATTTTTGTGTGATATGATTGGTGTTGTTTGAATTGTTTAACAAATTTAACGTTGATTTATCAGTGCCACACGTACTTACGGAAAAAATTAGGATATACTAAAATTAGAACATCGGTAGTATTAACTGTAAAATTAAGCTTTAGTGTAGACATTTGTTTGTAACATTAAATAGAAAACAAGTAGGCCTTACTTTGGGCTTATATAGTGATCATTCACTGTGAGCATAATAAATAAATTCATTAAAGGAACTAATGTACCTGTAGGTTATATATAATAAATGTAATCACTTCAGAACGAGATACCAAGAATTTTATTCTTACTGTTGTTAATTAAGGGTTGTAAATAATTTAGACACCGCAGTTTTTAACTTGAAGTTCCGTGTTGTCGTTTTATACCTATAAAATTTTTCCTTAAATATTATATAATTGTAATAGTGTAATGAACCTATACCATCGCACAGTGGGGTGAATCCAGCGAAAAACGGTCATTGGTCGCAAAAAATAAGTTGCTCCAAATTTTAATTTCAAAATATTTTTTTGTTTTACACATTATCCTCTACCTAAAACTACAAAACACGTATACATTTTAATTATTTTGTACTAAAAAAATTGAATAGGAATACTAAAGTGAGCAAATAGTGAAGATTTATGAATTCAACATAGATTTTTAAAAAACTCCTTGATTAAAAGTAAAGAAAAATGAGTGCTAAAGTTTTTACAATATAAACAAAGAGATTTTAACTATATATCAATACTATTCGCGTATTGAAATGATATTTGAATATACATAATAAACATATTTAGCTATTGAACTCAAGTGTATTTGAAATTTAATATTTCAAACTGACAAAAAGTTTTTGGTCCAAGGTGGTTCAACATATAATATACGTCAATTTATAAAGGAGAGTATGTAATTTCTAAAAACATAAGATTTTAGCTGATCACAGTTATCAGCTGGTATTAGAGGGCTAAATAAAAATTTGATAACTCGATTTTCTATAATGCTGCAAGCAATAACTAGTGGGGAAAAATTGACGTAACAAAATTTCAAGCGTACACCTATGAAACTGAGAAGCTTTATATTTCTTTATATTCGTAGTATTTTATACGAGCATCGATACATAAATTATTGATTCACAGAAGTACAATAATAAAATATGCTATTGCATCAATAGGCCAGTTATTGGAAGATGCTCAAGAAGCGAATCATAAATGTTGCAATGATGCAAATACTTAGACACGAAAAAAAGAAATGTGCAATGAGGCGAAAAATCTGTTAGACTCGTTACATTGCATGTAATATATGTTTATAATATAAGAAATATAATATTTAATATATGTAATATAACATTTTCTCTCCTTCTCTTTCTTTTTTGTCGCTCAACATGAATCTGTTCATCTAATTTACTACCATATCTCTCACAATAAAAAAAAGGTTAGGTCGAATATTATAAGCACTACTGTAATCTATTACCATTATATTTTTTTATTATGATGTTATAGCTAAATTTCGACAACAAATTAATGTTCAGCAGACATAAATACATTGGAAATGAATAATCATTCTACAATGACTGAATTGTTTTATTAATTTTATATCAATGACCGAAAAAGGAGGTGTTCGCCCCAATGTGGGTCGCAGTGAATTTTCCTTGTGTATAATTAAATTAGTAAATTATGAGGCTAACTGGCCGCTTTAAAACGGTATAGCAGCATTAATTGTATTTATTTTGTTTATTTGAAATCATTTAGTTAGACCTAAAGTAACAAAACACACTGTATATATTTTAATTAATCATCATTTACGTAATTACCGAGCTTTTTAACAACCGTTTATCATATTTATTTATTTTTGCTTTTAATTATTACCGAATTAATTCATTTATTTGTATTTAATTACCGTTATATCATTTGGTATTAAGATTTGATACATTGTAAATGTATTGTGTTATATTAATCTGAATAGTTCAAGATTTTTGACCCCAGTCAACGTTATTTTGTTTATGTCGGTCAAGACATTTGAACTTTATATACATAAAACCACGAGTGTTCAAGTTTGATTAGTTAAACGCACCGCAGTTTTGCATTCTGATGGAAATTTTACGTTAATTAAACTAATAATTAAATTAGTTTAATAAAGGAATTAACCTTTATTTTAAATATGTAACTCGTTTATTCAAAGAACAATCTGTATTATAATCCGCCATATATCACATAACTTTTAATATTGTTAATTAAAATAATTAAGCCTGTATAGTTATTTTTGTTATTTTTGAGCGTATGTAAACAGTTCTCTTAATATCATTTTTATTGTTTTACACACGTTAAAATTACGCATATAATGATGTACTAATTTGTTGTAAAATATTTTAATTAAGGTAGTTAAACCAAAAGAAAGTTATTTCGCCTTGAATTTTGTGAAAACCGTTTAGTATATAAACACGCGTTCTAAGTCGGGTTCTCGAGAGACGTTCGCCGCCTGAGCTTGGTAACCATCTCGTCCGAGGTATATTTTACCGCCTTAGCTGGTACAAACCATTTCAAACTGACGAACATAGATTAGAACTACCCCATATATAAGCGTGGTAATTTTAATCCTGTAAATTATTGTAAAATTCCGTTCACATTACATAAAATTGAAATTCAAAACAAAAGGATAGTACTTTTATTACAGATCGTAGTGATCCAGCGTTTGAGGATCAGCGCGACCTAGTGACAGTTAAAGGTACTGATTTCCAGGTTTGATAACCTGCATTGTTCAGTTTCGAATTCAAGTAACAAACTTGACAAATACCATTCTCAGTTACTCAGGAATTGTTAATAATGATAAACACTTACCGGAATGTATGAAAGCATTTCGATCCTTCCCAGAAATTAGACGCCGGTTTCCGTTCCTAAACTGGACCGGATCGCTACGGATGATGAGGCATTTTTTGATATCCCATCGACTATTAGAAACATGGTTTAATTATGAGCAATTACGCATTAAATGAGAACTACCTAAATAAATTTTCACACGTGCTAAACATTTAACCATCACCAGCAAACTGAACTGCACAACTCATGGTGCAAGCGCCATTTTGAGATCCGTAAACATCAAAATCGATCTAATTGATTTAAAATATTGATCATAAACGGCATTGTCACGCCATCTGCATTTAACGAATATAAACAAAACGGCCGTCAAGTAATATAAAGGTTGAAACCTGTAGTCATTCAAAGTAACTTGTATATAATTTTTAGTTTATTGTCTAAATAAATTCTTTTCTTTGTTAAATAGTGTTATTACTAAATACATAAAATTACAACGAATAAAGCATTATATTATTAATATAGGGTATTTCAGATAATATGACATTCCTTTTTTAGGGATGAAAGTAGGCCCTATAGACACCCCAATAAGCGTAAAATTAAAAGCAATACGAATACTAAACATTTCTTTTTTTTAATAATGATGAGTCGACTATGCACATACTTTCAAATAGACAAATATAATGGAGTAAGTGTTTCTTACTAAATAAACATTTCCGTAGTAGATCAGAATTGTATGTGTTTATTTTAACTTTCGAAGCAGACGTATAAAAACAAGACTGTAAAATGATACACACTTGTCAATGTCAGTGGCTCATACCTTAATAAACAAAATTATGCCAATTTACGTCGGTTATTAGGATGCGTTTCGTTGTCTAACCATTGTTTTAATGATAAAAACTAAGTCGCAAATTGTGCTCATCTACACCGTGCTTAACTGAATGGCGCTTTTATGTTAATAAAATTGTGCATAGATCTGTAAGAATGAAGTACTTACAGATGTATGATTGAGTTAGTATGGATCTAAAGACTTTAAAATAAAAATTCAATTAAAATAAATAAATCTGTAAGCAAATTAACATACTTTTAACATTTTTAATTATTTGTAGTTTCGAAAACAATTTCACAAAAATGATACTAAAGAGATTTGTAATAACATAGTCGAAATTTTTAAGACAATCTAATTGGCTATTTAGGTAATTAATTATGTATCCGAAGAAAACTGTTTTGAAAGTATTAAAACGTAAGGTAATTAATTACATTAAGTCTTATCGATAAGATTGTTTTAAAGGTATCAACAATTAGAATATTCTTCTATATCACTTCTTTTTATAAAAATTGCGTATTAAAGAATGTTTGATTATTCTAAGTCGAATTGGGCAAATTATTTTAAGGGTAGGATGATGTCACGCAATTTCAAAAATGAAAATCTATTTTTAGGAGTAAAATTAAAAAATGTCAATAAATACTTGCTTAAGCTGTCTTTACATATAAACACATTTTTTAGAAAGATGCATGACTAAACTGTATTTTTATTATTATCAGTTATTAATAAATAACTTCTTCAAAATTGTTAAATAAATTGTATACATTCTCAATTCTTTCAATTGAGTGAAAGGGCAATCCCCTTATCCAGTTATTTATTGTAGTAAAAAAATCGCAATGAGCCTACTACAGCTGTAAAAGTATATGTTATTGTAGATTGATACTATTAGGTAGGTCAGTTATAATTTTATGAATGATTTAACAGTTTTAGCCTGAATGCGACCATAGCCGGCTCGTTGTACATAATTCGAAGAAAAGGACGTTTTTATTCGTATTTTTTTAATTTTACGTTTATTGGGGTGTCTGTAGGGTCTACTTACAGCTCTTAAAAGGATGTCATATTATCTGAAACACCTTGTATAATATAACCACTCAAAGTGTAAATAACTGTAAAATAAAAGTTTATAAAAGTCAAAGCATGCATACAGTTCATAATAATTAACATTCAAATATTTCTAATTAAAAATAAATTCCAACAGATAGAATAAATAAAGGAAAAATACATTTCAAGTGTAACTGAATTACAAATATAAGTAAAGTAACATTTTTGAAAGGTGTATGTATACCTATTTTATAAGCAATAACGGACTGCAAACATTGTTAATTAATAATAAATTATAAATTATAAATTATAATAATAAATAATAACAAAAGCTAAATTAAAAATACAAGTGTTGTCAAGTTAAATTATATGAAAAGTCATGACTCAAATACATATACAGTGTGTACAAAGTAATAGTGGTTAACAAGATTGAGTAAAAGTAAATTAGAAATTCACACTGGGAAGAATCCTTGTAAATATTATAGATAATTAAAGTAAGTTTTAGGTAAATAGATTCCGAAGAAACTAAGTACAGTTCTGGACCTATACTCCGACTTGGAAGCTAACTCGCGGCATTGGTAACTCTGTTCCAACCCCAACTGGCCCACAAGGCTGGACACGTTACAATTTTAATATCTAGAGCAGGGACACGTTACAATAATTATTTATTTACGCCAAAAAAATAATTTATTCTTCTTTAAAAGTTTTATTTTAAATGATGGTTTATTTGGTTGAGTTTAGAATCCATTTCTTATTAGAGTAATGATTTTCAAAAATTGAGGTTGTGTACCCTTTTTAATTTTTACTTGTGGCATTCATATTTAAAAAATAAAAATTATCTGTAAATAAAATGTAAATAATCAAGAAATTTTAGTTAAAAACCTATAATACCTTTACTGCTGAGTTTAATCATATTTATTTTTATTTTAAGAGTTTTACGGTAGCCATTCTAACATAATTGTGGTCGGTAAATTATAATATCAATTACCTATTTTTTTCATTGTAAGTAATCTGTACATTTAAAAAATTATCAACTGAACATTTTTATTTGATGGAATTACATGTGCTGATGTGCAAACAATTTCTTAAACTTTTGAAGGAAGATATTACTTGTAGTTGTAATTAACACATTTTTTCTTAGTAACCTAATGTTACTTATGCATCAAATTCAACGATAAAGAGATTAAATCAAACATTTCTTCGTATTTCATTTAATTGTACACTGCACATTTAATCTAACTATAGTGAAACAGTCCTTTAAAGGTTGAAATCTATAGTTATCAAATTTAAAAACCCGTATTGGTTAAAATAAAAGGTATTATTGCAACAAACTATGGTAGTTTAAATAAAAATGCAAATTTGTTTTGTAGACAGTTTATCCGTTGTTTTAATTAATATATTTTAACATCGTTTGAAATTGTAAAATTAATATTTTCATTTTTCTCAGTATATGCTATGGTTAAATTATCAATTTTAGGTGTATTTTATATTTTTAAACAATAATTTTGCATTTATAAACACAAACTATTTATGTATGTATGTATATATATATATATATATATATATATATATATATATATATATATATATATA
>JAHWXV010078364.1:0-10298 GCA_024586415.1 Phrixothrix hirtus
CCGGCTTGAAAAATAGGAGAATGGATTTTATGTACAAAAAATAGGTAAGATTTTACTTGTGCCCACCCTCTTTCAGAACTCACGAGCCGCCACTGGTCGTGCATACGTAATGTCGTCATACTCTTGTATGTGAACACCGATACGTGTAAAAATTTTGCGTGTGCTTATTGAAGGACTACGTTCCACCGATTCAATAACGTCTTCTACTCCATCCACATTTTTTCCATTTGTACGTTCAAAAGCAATATGACTGCTGGATACTGCACTGGTTTCACGCAGTTTACTACAAACACGAGTAAACGCTCTTAAAACTGGTAATCTGCAGTTAGAAAATTGTCTGTCGTATTTTCTACAAGCGCAATAGTAGTTTCATCACAAAACCCATAAACAAATACCATATTGGCATATTCATCATGTGTAAATACGTACGGCATACTTAACGGTGGAAAATTGGAATCACAGGTTGACAATTATAATACTAAACACCGTCAAGTTACAAATGTCAAATTGAAATTCAGATTACTGTGCGGATGTCAGCTATTTTAGACGTGCGTGTGCATCGCTTACGTATGCTCCAATTTAAACTGCTGTATTTCAGTAACCATTAAGAATTGAACACATGTTTATGTGAACTTTTTTATTCAAAATAGTCCATACTATCATCTCTTTAAATATTTACTATTCCTCCTGAAACACCCTGTATATCAATATTGAGAAATTTAATAAAGTAGGTAATATTCTTAATAATATAACGAAAATCATATTTTGTCATCATATATTAATGATTTGTAATAATGTTTGGCGCCCTCCGGCGCGTAGCGCCCTAAGGCCGTAGCCCTTTTAACTCAATAGATAAACTAGCGTTGAATATTGCTTCACCTATCGCTAAACATTTTATATTACAGACCGACCAAGATAGCTTGGGCTCAAGGTTATCTATGCGCAATGGCTAACGATTCATCCTTAAGCTAGAGCTCACTTTCATTATGTTTTTGTAGGGTGGACATTTGTACGCTCCAGTAAAAACGAGTCCTTATTAATTTAGGACATATTAAATTGGTTTTAATAAGTTTATGTGTATTAAGGTTAAGCCCTTCTATCAATTGTTTCTTTTTATTATTACTAGCATTTCAAATTGAAGCAGACTATGTATTAATACTTAGAATGAATAAATGCAAAGTAGAGATTATCTTTTCTCGAAAACGAAGCGATATGCGTCAAAAATTCAAGAGAAAAGTAAGTTGTATTTTTAATTGCCTTGTCGACAAAATATCAGATTTACAAAAAACATGGCGTAATATATTTTATCTCATTAATATTAAATAAAATATCTCCTCAAACGCCCCTTCGAATAAATAAGGCAAATATAGTGACACAAAACATAGTTCCTGTTATTAGAAAAGTGTATAAACAACATTTACTAGAAATGCAAAAACGCAGGTAAAAACTTATAATTTTCAGTTTGATTTTACTATTACAATAGCGTAAATAGGTACTAAAATAGTTTTGTACAATTAAAATTGTTTTAGTAGTCATAATTAATGTATCTTGTTTGTGATTTTACTTACCACTGTGAATACTTAATAATAATTTACATATGTAGGAATTTTCCCCTTTAAAATAAACTTATAATATTTATTTGATTCTACTAAAAATAAAAACTTCAATTCAATCTGAAAATGTAAACTTAAGGTTTACTTGAAAAGCGTAATAACAAATACTTGATTTAAACTGCATATTAATTAATAAGTATCTCTTAAATTACTATCACGTAAGAACTAAGAAAACGTGTGTCATGGATTGTACTTTGACTACTCCGTTTCTACCACAGTG
This sequence comes from Phrixothrix hirtus, assembly GCA_024586415.1. Classification (NCBI taxonomy): domain Eukaryota; kingdom Metazoa; phylum Arthropoda; class Insecta; order Coleoptera; family Phengodidae; genus Phrixothrix; species Phrixothrix hirtus. Next base: position 1,834 of record JAHWXV010078364.1, read on the forward strand.
TGTTCTTTCTCTGTCTCGTTTCGCGCAGCTCGGATCCCAAGCTAACTTGGTCGGCCTGTACAAGATACTTTTTTGATGGGTGATATTTTTGTCTAAACTACCTATGCATTTTAATTTCACTTTATTATTATGCCCTACTTAAATTGAATAAAGGTAATGTTTTCCAAGTTTTTAATAACATTACATGTACACGTGTTTAGTGGCATAACACGTGCGAAGCTCATGACTAGAAATGATGCTTTTATTAATATTTAAATGGCCGAGCTTTAAATCGCAATTAACTACAGTAAACAAAAGAATTGTGAAGTAGACTGTGACGTTCATTGCAAATATGATTAAAGCATTTATAGATTTTCAATTTTTTCACTTGAGGTTTGGTAGAATTGAAAAGAACACGAAATATGGGGAGAGGGGTATCCCATTTGCTATTTTTTTTAATAGATATTTTTAACAACAGTATATAATTTTCATTCTTTCTATTAGAAGAAAAATTGTTTATTTTCAATCAAAGCATAGATATGAAATATTTTACAATAATAAAAGTATATACGGCGGCGTAGGAAAATCCAGAGGGCAGTGATATTATTTGAGATGTATCTGCTTTAATCAGAACTTAACTGTGCTTTAACTTACCTTTAAAGAAATACCGAAAATGATTGCTTGCATAATAGGTACTCATGCACACGAATGCGGTATGTAACAGCTATGCGGTTATACAATTGCATTATGAGTAACTGCTGCCTGTAGAGGAGTTTTTGCATCAAAATTGCATGCTATTAAAATAAGTGACTATAATTTGTACTCTTTATATTTATTTACCAAGTGCCCTTACCACTTAAGTATAAAAGAAGCGTGTCACGTGCTATTTATCACTTTCCACCTTGACGTGACGTATTTTCATGCCTGTGTGCATCAAGCCTAAATCGCAAGCTCAAAGTGTCCCTTTTTTTAATAACTTGTGTCAATTATTTTTATTTTTATCTTTATCGGGATGTTTATTACAGATTAATTGTATAACGCATAAATTTAATTACAAACTGTTAAAGGTTTCAATTGTTTTTGAATGAATATTTGCAAATATACATGCATACGTAAATCTTGGTTTGATTATTGAATATTATTTTCATTACATAAATTATAAAGTACCTCAGCAGCAGTTAAAATGCAATTAGATAATTTAATACCGACTGAAAAATTGTTTACTTTAATTAGATAAGTTGCAGTACGTGCCTAATTGAAAGTTGAGTGAGGTTAACGACAAAGTAAGTTACAAACTAGTCGAAATCAGTCTTTCTTCCGACATCAAGTGTTAACATTGAATTATTTATTGCTTATTTTGTTTCGTGTCTGGTCTTTTCATTATCAATCAACAGTGCAGGACTTGAAGCATTTTAAACATCTACTGAATTTAATACCTAAAACATTATTTGTGGAAATTTAAAGGTGATGCTTGTAAAAATATTTATTTATTTTATTTATTTTGGGGAAAATATTTCTTGGATAAAATATTTTGACCTTCATGTATTTTACAGTAAAGTCTTATTAAAATTTATCTCAAATTTCAATCTTTTAGACATGACAAAGCGCTACATCTAAATATAAGAAGATATCAAAAACTTATTCCTCAATACGTAAAATTTTTGGAGATGCAGTCAAGAAAAAAGTAAAGCTTTTTCGTTATTATAATGAGAAAGCATTTTCATCATTTACGAGGTAACTTTGATTTCTTTATTCATTTCTAATACTTATATAAATTTCGATCGGGTTTAGATAAGCGAATAGTTCCAAAGTACCTATTCCTTAATTAGCGATTTTAGATCAAAACACCTTGAGATAGATTTTTTCACATTGAGCAAATTTAATCTCTACAAGTTGCCATCAAATCTTGTAACAATGTTAATTTAAAATCAATACCTAACAAATACATTCATTGAACGTGAAAAAGCAACTCAAAGATACAGATCAAATATCTGAAGCCACCTCTGTGTAAATGTAAAACAGTAAAACGGTTTTGTAAGCTACTCGTTATACTGCTGACATCTTATATTAATTAGCAGTAACGCTTTTATAATTTTATGAACTAATTATATCTTGTTTTATAACGCTTCCCCTTTTAAATGAAAACGTAAAGTTCAACCCAAGTTCCTGAAGTTAAATATCTTAATTACTTTGCTGTTTTGTAATATAAAAGCATAAATTGTTAAATAATATTTTTAATTTTGTATGCAAAACTTATTCAATTCTTGTTCCAGGTAAATTGCTATTTTATTATAATAAATCTTAATTTGCCATAACTGCAATTTATATTCATTGAATGCATTGAATGTTACAATTGAACTTTGGTATAGCAATTTGTTTTTCAATTAAAATAAATTAACATCGTTGAAGTTTTTACTTGTGAAGTACAAAAATAGTGGGGATGGGCTATCTGTTTCAAAATATACTGAATATTTTTAAATGGAACTTACAAAAATAAAAGAATTGAACATATTTAATTAAGTTATAATTATCCAAAGGGAAGTTAAAATTCGCCACTGCTGGTTGCGCCAAAGAAATATGTGAATTTAAATTTAGTATTGCTTATTACATACGTCTCCAACAAAAGAGATACATACAGCTACGAGGCAAACTCGTCGTAACACCAGTTGTTAAAAACATTTTTAATGAAACTAAAATTAGATAAAATTATTTCATTATTAGAATTTAAGTTAACTGGGAATTCTAATTTTATATAAAAATATTGCGTTAAAACGTAATTATAGTTATTCAAAGTGTTCATTATTTCATATTAAAAGGGGTAACCTGGAAACCGTAATAGATGCAAAAATAAAAGAGGAGTTGCTTATTTTGAAGAAAAATAAAATGGTTTCAAGAAATTTAAAATTAAAAACATGAAAATTTTAGATTATTTTTGCTCCAGTATCTCTATTTTTAAATGCATTAAAAAACTGGAAAAAAACTATCTTATGATTCGAGTTGTTCTTATAGAACCACTATCAACTTATATTCGTCAAACACAGCCTAGTATTTAAAAATTATTTGTTTTAGAAAATGCTTCTCTTCTATGTAGTCATGTATTTGAATTATTTAATTCACCATGTTTCGTTACTAACAACCATCATCAGATCGTCTGAATCCGAATCAAGGAATTGAGATGTGTAACACACTCAAGAGAAGATGTGACGCACATAGCGTATGATTCCAAACGTAGAAAAACTGTTTTAAACATTTTTAATACCATAACTTGGGTTACTTTGCTTGCAGTGTATTTTTCAGGTTTATAAATAACTGTAATAAATATTTCCTTTTATTTAACTTTATCGTTGTTAATCCTAATAATAAATAAAATAAAATCGTCATTAAATGAAAAATAAAACAAGGTATAAACAAATTAAATATTAAACATTATTATTTAGAGTGGCTAAGAAAGAGGTGCGTACAGAGCGAAGAGCAGTCATCGGTTAGCAACAAAACATGGTATATTAGAAATTTAAAATGCAAGACTGGGATAAAAACCTTCTGTGGTGGATGTGAGATAACGAAACGTCAAATTTAGAATCTAATTATGGCATTTAATAACGCATTTAATTACAAGTGTATGTGAAATAGTCACACAAGCGCACAGTGGTCCACCTCGACAACGTAGCGCGAAAGAAATCCGTTACTTAGTATTGGCGTATTTTTTTATTACTTCAACGGGCAACTGCATCGCGTACTTTACCGTAAGCACTTTGAATGTTAATAATAATGATTTTTCAACAAGTAGACAATAAATTACAGAAAACAATTAATAAACAAAACATATGCTTAAAAATGTTATAATCGTAGGAAATACGAAAATATTCCAGTTTTAACTAAGCAAACATATATTCCAAGTTTCATTTCTCCAAATGCATTTAATCTATAAATAATTTTATTATAAAAATGTCATACAGTGTGCTTCAAAGGTTTGGAACAACTTCCATAAAAAATTGAGGAGTTAAATTTTAACACAAGTCCTTAACCGTGCAAATTATCCTTTTAAACACTCGACATTTTAGAGATATTTTCAAATTTTTCTGTCAATTGCTTTAAAAGTTATGGTTATGACGTCATTGATTTTTTTTTGGTAAACTAATATTTTAAAACATATTCTTCCAAGAAAGCATAAAATGTTACGCACAGTACTCTAAAATGCTTAAAGCTTTAACATGACAATCCATGGAAAAAAATCAGATACATAACAGTTTTGACAGCAGCTATCAGAAAAATTTTAAAGTACGTCTAGAATATTGGTCTTTTAGAAATACAATTTATCTGACCGAGACTTTCCGTAAAACTACGTTCCTCAATTTAAACTTTAATTTTTTTGTGTTATGTTTAACGCAGACTCAGATTCGATCCGAAACGTTACCTTTTTAATAAAAAAAATTTAGTATCGTAGTAAAGAAACATTCGCCTGTTTAATTTTTTCGAAATTTTTATTGTATGAAAAATTAATTAGAAATAATGTATAATAAAATAATAAATAATATAATTCAAAATAATGCATAATAAAATAAAAATAATGTAATTAACAATTAATGTTTAATAAAATAAAAATTATATAATTAAAAATAATGTATAAAAATTACACTGTACACTAAATCACTATCATCATCCTCACTGCTGTTGTCCACGTTGTGCCTTTGATCTTGCAATGCGAGACCTGGTTTTCGTACCAACGCAATATACCCCTTTTAATTTTTCTTTGGCGGGAACGATGAGAGTCCGGGGATAATAAAAAATGGTATATCAAATCCTCATTGGTTGAAATTCTGGATGTTTTTCTTATGTAATGCACTCTTGCGCACTTAAAATCTTTATTTTTAGCTTCCTGAGCTTCTTCCCTTAACTGGCCTATTAGAAAAATGGCATTTTTTATTATTTCGTTTCCATGAATCAATTCTTTATGGACACTTGTTGGCATGAAGTGCCAATTGAGCAGTTTCTGCAACATATGCGTTGAATTTTTCTGCATTTTCGTCAAAGCTACTTGATAAGGTTTTCAAAATTATGCCGAATTTTCTTAATAGCTCTTCACTTAAATCTGTAATTTAGGCTGTTGTTTCTGGATAGCGAAAGAATATTCACGTTATGTTGCCGTCGTTAGTGGAGCCGAAATGAGGTTTCAGTTGGTCCACTAAAATTCCTAGTTCGCGTCGTAGATTACCCACTATTTGTTTTTCTTCTGCCTTCTATCACTTTCTTGTTTCTTCTATCACTTATGCAAACAACAGTCCATAAATCGTATCCACGAATGCAAGACAGATAATCCAAAGCGTGAATGTTCTACCCTAAGTGCGGGATTTGCGCCACACATATATACACTTGCGCAGAGCGTGTATCTGTCATGGAATTGCACACTTTTCCTTTTACTATTGTGAATAAAAATTAATAATTTACAACTATGCCTTTATTTATATTTGTAGGCACCAAATCTAAAATTTTCTTTTCAATTATTTTTGTTTGCCCTTTTACTACTTTTGCTGATTATTTTACAAATATAAACTTAATTGCATGGCAGAGTTGTATAAGGAGCCAAATAATGCCAAATAACTTTTTTTCATCACTTAAAACCATCGTACAATACACTTACAATGTCATAAAAGACAACACAAACACCGATGAGTCACCAACACTATCCTCTACAAATTTCTTCTTAGATGAGCTTTGTTCGGAATTTTCATCACATTCCTGTTTTTACAGCATTTTAAAATTTTTGGGTTCTTCTTCTAAAGCTTTTATTACATCTTCTTGCAGAGAAAAAATTCTCAGTGTTGTAATATTTAACAAATCTTGAAGTTTTGTTTCTGCAGATTTTTCAGTTATATAATGGATGTCGGATGAGGTAGTACATTTTTTTGCTTCTATAATTTTGTTCATAAATAGAAGCATTTCTTATTTCAGCTTTTAATCGAATACGAAGATACTGTCTCTTGTTTAAATTTCAATTAATAATTAAAGCCAAATCTTCATATGCAGTATAAGGAATACACATTTTTCGCTGCTTTCTAATTTTTTATAGGTTTTTCTATATTGTTTGACTCGCATTGATATTGTGACATTATAAAAGACGGTAGCTGCTAAACAATCACCAGATGTTTCAAGCCTGGTCTGCGTCGCAGATGATAATTCTTTTAGTGATGTTTGGCCCCCGAATTTTTTAGTTTTCAACAATTTTCCTCGTGACCCACAATCTTCAAACGTTTTTACGGTATGACCATGCTTTTTTAATTCTTTTGGCCTTTTTTGCATTAATGGGGTGGAAAGAATTATTAATGTTTTATTTAGCAACTCATTGTATGTGTATATCATTCTAAATTATTGAACATTACGGGTGGCTTCTTTCCAGCGCCATTCAACATTTTTAACAAAATTGTGTAAGGCCGTTGTGACGATCAACGCTAAATTTATTTTGAAAAAACTGAAGTAAGTGGTGTAAAATTTCCAAATTGTTCAAGTTTTTATACGAGTATCACTTGCAGAAAAGATCCGAGTGCGTTACTATTCCGGTTGAAACCTACAAGAAAAGTAACAATATTTTAGGACATCGCACAGTTACGTATTTTATTTTTGGATGATAGATAACTTAACGATAGATCTACAAGTGAATCCTACTGCCTACAATGCATAAAATGTTTCATTTATCGGCACAAAATGAATAACAAGCTTAAAATACAGAGCGCAACTAACAAGTGTTCGTAGATAATACCTGGTTCTCAGAGGTTTATTATCTGACTGAAACCAAGGGAGTGGGAATTTCGGAGAACTGTGACTTATTTCAGGTGCTTCAAGAAACACCATATTTCGAAAATATATCAAAAGGTCGAAATCTTGAAACCGTTTTTTTGATGTTTTTCGCGCTTCAGAATTGATTTAAACCAATATGAGGCGTAAAAAATAAAATCAGCAATTTTCATTTTTTCAAATATTTCTTCAGATCATTTCTTTTGTTTCCAAAATATGTAACTTTTCTTCTATTTAACCGTATTTTTTTCATAAAAAAAAGAATTCTCAGTATACACGAGTTTGAAAATTTCACGCACAAAATAGTTTCCAGCAACTTAAATACACTTAGTCCAGTTGCTGCTTCAATAAATTTATTCCATCTTTGAAATGACTTCGGAAGGCCCGCAAAATGTTCTTCTATGGTTGCAATCGCGTCTTCATTGGATGAAAAACGCTTACCAGCGAGGCATTTTTTGAGGGTGCTAAATTTGACGGATAGGGCGCATATCCCAACAATTCATATCTTAATTCGATAAGTTATCACATAGTTACAACACTTCTGTAAACAGGTGCATTGCCTTAATTTAAACTAATTATTGTCTTTTGTTAACCGGCTATCTCTCTAGTTGGTTCAAAATTTTGCATAATATTCTCCGGTTATTTTTCTGCTTTTCTCAAGATATGTATGTAATCATTAAAATTCCTTTTGAAGCTCAAAAACATATGCCATAACTTTTCCTGACAATGGAACTGACTTTACCTTCTATGGTGTAGAACAGCCGGCATCGGTTCAGTGTTTGACTGGTTTGTTTCTGGAATGCAGTGGTGTACCACGTCTCATTCATAGTTATGAAACGACGCAACAAGTCAGTTTTATTCTTCAAATGATTCAAACACTTCTGAGAAACTCGAACTCGAATGCGTTTATAAGCAATTCTTAGCAAATTCAGCATCCATCTTGCTCAAAGCTTTTTCATGTGTAATTTTTTATATAAAATATGCAATACACGTTCTGTTAAGATGCCCACGAACTCTGAAATTTCATGCATTTTTACTTGCCGGCCATTCAACACTATGTCATGAATTTTCTGAACAATTTTTGGTGTGTCGCAGTTTTTAAGCGTCCACTGCGGGGTTCGCCTTCAATGCCTATGCGACAACATGGAGCCTCACGTCCATTTAGAAATAATTGCTTTTGAAGTAGCAAATTCTCCTCGTTCATTAACCGGTATAAATTTACATTAAAACATCTTTCTACAAAAAATTCAATTACTTGACGATGTTATTGAATAAGATGACACTACACGAATTTTTCAAACTACCCTCGCATACAAAGGCCCCCAGGAAAGTTTTGTGATGTGCGAAATTAGAAACTTGTGTTGAACCTACTGCAACATCACTTAATTATCATTCCTATAATATCAAATGGTCTGATAAATTGTGTCATGTCGCAGTGCACAAAACTCGAATATCGCAGCATTTTAGGTTACAATTTTGATCCGAACAAATGTCCGGAAGAAATTACCCTTGTGCCAAGAACTTACTGTCCAAATCGTATAATTATATTAAAGTGCTACATAGGGATTTTCAAAGGGGAAATTTCAATTTGAAGGATTGTCACAAGACGAAATCCCAATAACGCATGTGGCAGAAACACCAGTGTTTTAGCAACGGCCGGCAAAGCTACAGTGGAGCGAGGCGTGGTTCTCCTATAC